>PVKU01002803.1:0-208148 GCA_004027475.1 Anoura caudifer | reverse complement strand
TTCTACCTACCTTCTATGCTACTTATTGTCTGCACCTCCCCCCCCCCACACCCCTGTTGATAAGCCTCCATGTGATCTCCATTTCTGTGGTTCTGTTCCTGTTCTAGTCATTGGCTTACTTGGTTTTTGTTTTAGGTGTGGTTGTTAATAATGGTGAGTTTGCTGTCATTTTACTGTACATGCTTTTTATCTTCTTTTTCTTAGATAAGTCCCTTTAACATTTCATATAATAAGGGCTTGGTGATGATGAACTCCTTTAACTTGACCTTATCTGAGAAGCACTTTATCTGCCCTTCCATTCTAAATGAAAGCTTTGCTGGATAGAGCAATCTTGGATGTAAGCCCTTGCCTTTCGCGACTTGGAGTACTTCTTTCCAGCCCCTTCTTGCCTGGAAGGTCTCTTTTGAGAAATCAGCTGACAGTCTGATGGGAACCCCTTTGTAGGTAATTGCCTCCTTATCTCTTACTGCTTCTAGGATTCTCTCCTTCATTTTAATCTTGGCTAATGTAATTATGATGTGCCTTGGTGTATTCCTCCTTGGGTCTACGTTCTTTGGGACTCTCTGAGCTTCCTGGACTTCCTGGAAGCCTATTTCCCTTGCCAGATTGGGGAAGTTTTCCTTTATTATTTGTTCAAATAAGTTTTCCACTTGTTGCTCTTCCTCTTCCCCTTCTGGTACCCCTATAATTTGGATGTTGGAACATTTAAAGATGTCCTGAAGGTTCCTAGGCCTCTCCTCATTTTTTTGAATTCTTGTTTTTTCCTTCTTTTCTGTTTGGTTGTTTCTTTCTTCCTTCTGGTCCACTCCATTGAATTGAGTCTCAGTTTTTCTCCCATAACTATTGGTTCCCTGTGCATTTTCCTTCATTTCACTTAGCATAGCCTTCATTTTTTCATCTAATTTGCAACCAAATTCAACCAATTCTGTGAGCCTCCTGATTACCAGTGTTTTGAACTGTTTATCTGATAGGTTGGCTATTTCTTCGTCACTCAGTTGTATTTTTTCTGGAGCTTTGATCTGTTCTTTCATTTGGGCCATTTATTTATTTATTTTTTTGTCTTGATGCCTGTGCATTACCTTTTCAAGGTTGTCAAGTCACTGGTCCTCATGTAAGTTGGGTGGCAATAGGAAGTTTTATTGAACATTAAGTCTAAGATGCAGAGATCCTTAAATTACAAGGATTCTCCCATAGATACCGGATGAAATAGATACTAGAGGCCCTGGATGAAATGAGTGTAGTGATTTATTATGTTAACTTTTAATTCAGGCATGATATGGAATAGTAAAATACTCAAATATTAAGTATACAGCTCTGTGAATCTTCACAGATGTAACTTCAGTCTAGATGAAGACAAGCCATTTTCCATACCCTAGAAGCCTTCCTTATGACTCACCCCTCACCCCCAAGCAATACGGACATGTTCATAATAATGGGATCATAGATCAGTCTCCTGTTCTTATCCACTTTCTTATAATTGCATCTCTGAGAGTCTCCCATATTCCAGGGAGCAGTGGCTTATTCTTTTTTATTGCTGTAGGGAATCCCATCATATGAAAATACTATGATTTATTCATCCAACAATTTGATGTTTTAGTGAGAACTTTATCCTCCTGTCACATAAGCCATCACCAACTTGATGCAGTTACGGAAAGGTCTGAAGCCAGTCAAGTAAATCAGAATGGATGCAACATTTCAGGAATGCAGGAAGCACAAAAATGATACCGAATTTGAACTTTATTCAAATGGTACCAAAAGGCTTGACAAATACTATGTTATGACCATGACCAGGGGAATGAGCAGAGTATTACGGTCAAGTGCAAGTACTTTGAGAGTCAGGCAGACCTTCGGGTTTGAGTTCTATCTACCTAGATGACTTTGGGCAAGTCACCTACCTCCTTGCTATTCAATTCCTTCAATTCCGAAATAAAGATAGCATCAATAACTTCTTATATGTGTCATAAAAACTGGTAAAATAATACATTCATTGAGTAACACCCAAAACACTTATTATTGTATTATAAAGCTGCAATATATACAATACTGTATGCTTGAAAAACTGCTGCCAATATATGCAAACCATGATTGACTAACTGAAAACATCACAGTAATCTTATTTGTGAAAAATCTCTTTATTCACATTCTCTCCCACTATTAGAATGCACCTTGGATCAATCAATACTGTGCCTGATACAGTTATACTCTATACATTGAAATTCTTAAATAACAAGTTAGTAATACTGACTTCATGCACATATATAAGTGACATATTAATTCTCTTCTTTGGGCTTAGCTGTCAGTGAACAGCAGCCATGACTTTCACAGCCTTTCTCCCATTATCAGTCACTCTTCACAGAGCAGAAACCACCTGCTTATATCCCCAACCAATTGAAAATCTGCTGATATTGCTCAAAACCACAGAACAAAATTTTAATTGGGATCTGTGCCCAAGATTACTTAAAAAAAAAAAAAAAAACTCTGAGGGAAAGAAAAATTTTTATCTGTGATTCTCAGTCATTTGCATTATGTGGAGAAGATAAACCAACAGGAGGTTTATCTACGAATTTTAGATTCTCCATATACCTCCCATGAAACTGGAGGAAGATTAAAATCCTATCCGGCTGGAAGTCAGGCCACTGGGACGCAGAATAATCAGGAGATAGGGGGATAAAAGAAGAGACTAATGTGATGATGGGCTGAAAGATCTACCAGCTTTGAAAGTGCCTATGTGAAATTGAAGCATTCATTGAACGCCATTTAGCAAGGTTATATGCATTAGGACTAGCCCAAGAGTATAAATCACCATATTTATTTTGTTTAAAAAAAGTTACTTTACAGGCCAACATTTCCTTTTTTGTTTGTTGGTTTGCTTTCTATTGGCTTTCCTATAGAACTTAAACAGTTTAAGTGCATGAAATCATTAGGCTACTGCAGATAGAAAAGAGAAAGAATAAGATTGAATAATAGCACCAAAGCCCTGGCCAGTGTGGCTCAGTTGGTTGAGTGTCATCCTGCAAAGCAAAAGGCTGCTGGTTTGATTCCTGGTCAGGGCACAGGGCATATGCCCAAGGTTCAGTCCCTTGGTTAGGGAGCTTTCAAGAGGCAATAATCGATGCTTCTCTCTCACACCAATGTTTCTTTCCTTCCTTTCCATCCTCTCTAAAAATAAATAAATAAATACATAAAAATTTAAAATGATAGCACAAAACCTTGTGAGTTAAAATAATGACCTCCAAATGAAAAATGCCCCATGTTGATGAGAAGCTTGTCAAATGCGTACAGGCGTACTTGGTTAGAGCAGTATTAATCTGGGGTAGCCTTTCAAAATTAATACTGGCATACTCACCGACCTAGGACATCTACTTCCAACAATTTATGGAAGAAAAAAACTTGGATAAGTGAATAAGGGTACAGACATGGGAATATAACACTTTGGTGTTATTTATTATAGGAAAAAAATAAACACATTAAAAAAACACTAATAGCTAAGAAGTTAAATAAATTATGCTATCACCTGTTTAATGTAACACTATAAAGTAGTTAAAAAGGAATAAGGAAAGCTGTTAAACCACTACAAAGTGGTTAAAAAGGAATAAGGAAAACACCAACATCAAGACATAACTATAACCTATTATTAGGGTCAAATCCACTTTATAGTACAGTTTCATTCTATTGAGGTGATACATATTTATAAATGATTTTAAGTTAGTGGTTCACCCAATCCTCCCTTCTTCTTAATGGACTTCTATGCTGCTTGAAATCTGTATGATGATTATTTTCAGAACCAGCAAAAAATGAATTGCAATTTGCAAAAATACTATATCCAAATGGTGATATAATTGTGTATATCAATTTTGATAATATTTGTATACACATTGAATTTGATATATTTTCTAATATATATATATATTGCAAATGTAAATGGTAAGTGAATTAATCCCCATATGCCTGTGTCACAGCAAGCACGCTGGCAAAGCAACCCAGGGCACCGGGAGGCAACAGCGCTGCCCTGGTTTCCAATGTGTTACTGTCTCTCTGACAGGGCCAGAGGGTGTCAAACCACAGCATGGCTTCTATGTGGCTGGGCATCCACCACAGTCCCACAACATTAATCTTTAAAAAAATTTGATTTTTTTATTTTTTAAAGATAGGGGAAGGGAGGATGAAGAAGAGAGAGAGGGAGTCAAATATAATGTGTGAGAGATACATTGATTGGTTGCCTCTCACATGCCCCCAACTGGTGACCTGGCCCACATCCCAGACATGTGCCCTGACTGGGAATCAACCAGCAACCTTTCAGTTTGTGGGACAATGCCCAACCCACTGAGCCACTTGGGTCAGGGCTCATACCAGTAATCTTTAATCCCCTCTGCTCCCATAGAGACCTGAATGGGGAAGAAAATGCTGGTACTGAGTAGCTCTGTAGACATTAGGGAGCCTGGCCTCACCCTGACCTGGGCAAGGACAATAGGAAATGTTCTGTTAGGGATTACACGCTATTTTCCCAAACAGGCCCTGAGTGAAATCAACTCTCAGACAGGAATCGCTACTCCTGTCTAATGAACTGAGTTGCATGTGATTCTTTATACTGGAATTGGGTTTAAGGAGACATGGTCTTCACTGAAAGGCAGTTAAGATCTGAAGAACTACACCCCGAAGTAACAAGTCGACATGCGGCACCAAACTAAAGGAACAGCTTTGACTGAGAGTTACTGTTTTTCTTTCCCACTCCTTAAGGACCCCTCCTTCCAGACATGAACACACACACATCTTAAGGATACAGTAATGTTTCTGGCTTTTCCTGGTATCAGTTACAGTCTCTCCCCTTTCTCTAGCAGGACCTGTGCAAACCTAGTACAAAGTGATTTCTGTCACTGCCCCTATATAATGCCCAGATAACATCTGCAGAAGACCATTCCAAATGCTGGCCGCAATTGAATCTTCTTCAAAATAGTAATAGTTAGTATTTGCTAGTATCTACTGGGAGGTTATAATGTGCCACACACTACACCAAGTGCTTTACATTCATTATTTCATTTTGCTTGCAAGGACCCTATGAAGTAAGATCATGTAACATATATGGGAACTAAGGTTTTGTGAGAACAGTGATTTGCCAAAAGTCACAGCTAGAAAGTGGCTGTGTAGGTTTCAAGCCAGACGCCATGGTGTTTCTGGTACAACCTAAACAGCTGCCTACATCATCGTAATTATGACACCCCAGGTGCATGGTTCCTTCCAGGCCCCATGACCAGATATCCAACCCTTCTAATTTTCAAGGATGGCAGCAGCCACCAAAAATCCTTTAGAATACCATACAGTTCACACTCTCACATACACACACACACGCGCGCAGGTAAAGGCTTAGAGACAGATACAAACAATAGATGTTCCTATTTATCATAGGGAAAACGATATTTCAGTTAAATAATTGATACTTAGTGGGAAAAAGTATCCAGGGTGAACAACATTTCAGGAATACCATGGTGAAAAATGACAGATTCCTTTCATTTCAGGACTTAATCGGAGAAACTTTGCTATGCTACTGCACAGTCAGTCCTTAAAAAGGAGGAGGAGCATGTACTATAAAGCATTTCTTAGGACTCCATCAAAGTCAGCCATCTTCCAGGACCAGCGCTCCTCAAAGTGCATGCTGGGAACCAAGGCTGGTCTAAACAATTCAGGAGCATTACCTCCGGCAACAGTTCAGAGTTCCAGAAGACGAAGGCATTGTCTGTCAATGTGATTTAATGTCTGTACAAGATAAAGACACACAATTCCACTGCAGAGCTTCACTAGAATGATCTGGAAGGATAACACCTTCGATATTATTCTGTATAGGGTACACGTATGAAGGAACAGCCGACTCTCAATCTGGCTACACAAATGTTGCCTGTGTAAAGCTTCCAAAACTAAAACTCCTAACACGGAGCTTTACAATCTCCAAACTAATGACATTCCATAAAGTACCTCTGCTTCATTCCACACAGCTGGCTTCCAGTAATTTATCCAGTAAAAGACATGCCTCCTAAAGTCCCAAAGTGTGCATATGTAGACACCAGTCCAAAGATCTAGTGTCATAAACTATTTTCATTGATTACAGAGGACCTACCAATTAGCAGCTTTTGAAATTCCTACCAGCAAGTATTGTGTATGTAGAGAAAATGGGAACAATTGAGAAGACAAATGCCCTTAGGAATGTGACCGGGTTGCACAGAATACAACACCTGTGTTCCACAACATTACTTAGTCTAGAGATATGAAGCAATATGCATGCTAATGGGGCTGTACACTGCCTTGCAAACTCTACTGCATTGTTGGTGAACTTTTCACACACCCAGGTCCTGTCTCCCTGACACACTTGTGAAGCAGAGCCACAGTACCATTCCATTTTTAGCCCCCACATCAGTGCCAAGCCTGACAATGGTGCTGAATAAATGCTGAGTGGATATGCTTTCATATTATGGAGCCATAAAGGAGCACGCGCTTATTTTGTACTCAGTTCCGTCGGGAATATTCAGCACTTGATTGTGGAATGTCTGAAGTAATCTATACTGAAATAAAATTAATTATTAAGCATGTCAAGAAAAATAGGGTGTTGGTCATGAGTTGGCAGTTCCGCAGCAATTAAATCTTTTTGCAAGTGGCTCCTTTCTTGCCCCTTCTCTTTCAGCCAGGGTCCAGTCAGGAGACAGAAATTATATCAGTAATTCGAATATTAAGAAGTGCTAATACGTAAAAGGTGCTCAGCTAGCAAAATGGGAAATAGAGAAGGTTCCAAGGGGAACAGGAGAAGCAAAGGCAGAAAGTGGCTACACCTCAAGAATATAGAGGGAATGAGCGAGAACGAAATCAAGAACTCAGAAGAGGACCCTCCTCACAAGGCTGACATTGAGACCTCCGTAGGCATGGACATCACTGGACATGCAACCCAGGGCAAGGAAACTGCCAGAGGGTGTGACCTGACAATGGCCCACGTGGTAGTAGAGAAACTTGCTGGCCAGTGAGAGCAGGCCAGACCAGACCAGAAGACTGATTTGTTGGGTGCTGGGGAGATTTACCAGAAGGCATAGACACAGTACATACAAAGTACTAAGAGTAGTAGGTCAGCCCACCTAGTGGTGAAGAAACTTGCTGGAGTATGTGGCTGGACCTGATACGAGCAATGCCCACGGGCCTCCCTCTTGCTGACCTGCCTACCATGTTCACGCCACACACAGATACAGACGTCTCCCCTTTGGCAGTGTCCCCCAGGGCCCACTATTGACAAAACTTACCACGGTACCAGCTACCAAAGAAAACAGGTTTATAGGGTTCAAATCAAATAGGTAGACTTGAAAGTGAGAGGCAATAAAAGGCTTAACAGCATACTTTCCATTAGAGACTTTGGGTGAGAAGGTAGGAATTTCCATTGAGGCATCATCAACAGATGCCAAAAACTCTATAAGGCACCAGTTGAAAGTTCTTTTCTCTTTAACAGAAGAATTGGAAATAGTAAGTATTTAGTACAATGCCTGATACAAGTAGGTGCTCGGTAAATATGTAATCAATGTCCTTAGTGTTTGACCATGTAATCAATGTCTTTGACCATGATTCTGGTTAGTTTGCCAGATTCTGGAGGGAATGTCGGTATTCAGATAGCAGAAAATGTATTTTGCACATTTTCTGTTAGAAGATCAGTTAAGAAATCTTTCATATATAAGCCATTACTCAAAACTCAATCTTCATGAGTCGTAAGTCTATTGTGGGCCCTTTAAGAGAAGCCTCCTGAGAATTCTGCAGGTTCTTTCACCACCCTAACCCCCACTGGATTTACAGCCAGATGTTTGGGGACTTCTTGGTTCTGGAACCATGGGTTGGGTGTGTGTTCTGTGGCTAGGATCCCTTGATACCAAGGTATCCCTCCCAATTTTTTTTTGTCCATTACACTGGATGTAGATCTGCCTGTTCCACATGTCCACACCTCTCCACCCCTACTACCCGCATGGATGGATGCAGCTTTTTAAACTTCTTCATTGTTGGACTTCCATACAGTTTGACTTTTCCAACAATTCCGGGTGACATTTGTTTTGTAGTCTAGTTGTAATTTTTGCTGTATTTGTGTGAGGAAGCAAGGCTCTTTTACTGATGCTTCTATCTTGACTGGAGTTTGGGACATCTTGATCCATTTTATACAATGGAATTTACAGTGAAAATAAACATTTTTTTCAAGTTAATATGCATTAGTACTTGGGACTTAGAAACATTTTAGTGGAATTATAAAAACCTGTCTTTATCACGATATATATTACAGCAGTATTTCATACACATGCCTTTATGGTATAGGCATATCTGTACACACAGTGGCCCAGAAACCTCCTATTTAATGAAATCAAGAGGACATAAAAATCTCAACTGAAATTTGGGAGTAATCATTTTATAGCAGTATGCTTCACTGTATAAATGCCTTACCATAGCAATCATTGGAACAGCAGACTCCAGTTATGCACCTAAGAATCTGATTCTATCAACAAAATTTTTATTGAGACATAATCCACCAGCGGCATGCCCGCTGTGAAAGGTGAGATATAACCAACCATATACTTGAAATCTATTTCTACAACTAGCTGTTTCCCATTTCTCTTGTTCTCAAATTAACTGGAATACCTTGAGCATCTCTAATTGAAAATTAAGAGAGATCATGGCTCAATACTTTATAGGAAAGTAAGTATTTAATGCTGAGAATAGCCTGACACTGATATTTTTAGTGAGGATAATCAAGAAAACAGACAGCTACCAATTCTCTTTTCAACAGTCATATATTAATATCAATTACTCGGTTCATCTCATAAAACCATATGAACCCTTAGAAAGGTGACTGGGCATAAGTTTATACAACTGCCCCCCCACCCCAATTTCACTGCTATACAAACAGATATTAAAAAAAGAACCTGACAACATGAAACTGCCACATCACTGAGCCATGCTACATGAAACACAGTGCTATCTGTTTCAATGGGAAGTACAGTTTTACTGAAGACATTGCAGGGGACTAAGTAAAATCAGAACTAGGACTGGAAATGAATCACCCCAAGAGAGACAACATTCAGTCACTGGATACCTAATGGAGTTATCCCCTCTCTGATTTCAGTTTCCTGCCTGAGGTAGGGCTTTTAGTACTTCTCTGTCCAGTGTATGGCAATAGCTGAAATGGTCCACAAACCTGCTATCTAACTCTGATGCTAAAGTCCATCTAACATGGTTGGTGATTTAAAGAAAATCACCCATCATGTGCCCCTCTGCAGATCCCATTTCTGTGCCCATGATTTCAAACCATGGAAGTGGTAGAAAATCTGCCCATATTTGCCCATACCACTTCCCTTTCAGTTTTGGAATAGAAGATGTGATTTTTACCTAGGTAAAAATATATAAATACAAATATATGTGTGTGTATGTGTATGTGTATGTGTATGTGTGTATATATATATATATATATATATATATAGTACAATTAGATTCAATAGGGTTACCATGAGAATAAAATATGGGAATTCTATTTTAGATACATGATGAGAAAGATCACTTATTGTGATACAGCCTTGACCTCTGTAAGTAGCAATAATCCCTAAATTTGTAGACATTACTACAGAAAATAATTGTACCAGAAATCCTCCCACTGAAGTAGAAACTGCATGTGTCATGCTCATTGCTGTATAGTAAGCAGACAGTATAGTGTTCACAGAACATTTATTAAATGGGCAAATTAATGGACTTGAGAAGACACCAAGTTCCAAGTTGATGTGTGAATGACAGACAACTTGTTACTAGAAAAGTGATTAGTTCCATATTATCTCTAGAAGTCATAGGTTCTGTAACTTACAGACCTTCTGCTGCCCAAACTGGAATTGTTGAATCCTCCCAAATTAAGTTTCTCCTATACGCTCCCTTAAGTCAGCTTCTTATTCATCTTTAGAAAACTTCCTCAGGACTCTCCCCAGAACGTTCTGTCTTACAAGCCTCTCTAGGCAAGTGAACTAACACATTTTCAAAAGAAGTCAAGATCAGAATGAGGATTTCTATGCTGAGTCTGTATTAAGAAATCTTCTCTCTCTCATTTACAGTGTAGTTTTATAGTTGTTGATTTTAGTTGTCTATACTAGAAATACATTTGCAGCATGACAGTTAATACCAATCTTGGATTTCCTCAAGTTTTATTTGCTGAAAGACAAAGTCATGTCAAAGCCTAATAAAACTATGACAGTAATTAACCCAAATCACACACCAGAACATTAATACAGCTCTTCAGCCAAGGCTGCTAATACAGATGCCCTAGAAATACAATGAATTTTCCCACTGACAATGACTAAGCCATGTTATTTGTCTTAGTGAAACTCTAGCCATAAATTTCTGTGGACAACTGTTCAGCCCTCTAATTCCACTATAACAATAAAGTTCCTATATTTATTAATAAAAAATACAGGTTACTCCTAACTACAAAATGACCACCCTTCTTTAATTGAGGTGTTTCCCCCTAAACTATAGTTAAAATAATTCTCTTTAAATAATAATAATCATTAATAACATGTTAATTGCAAAAAATTTAGAAAATATTTATAGGCAAACTAAGAAAAAAATCAAAGTTATCCTATCATCTACATATAAACATTAATATTTAGATATGCAGACCTTCACTCTTCAATGCAACACCCACTCATTGTGTGGCAAGTAATGTGCTCAGCTATGAGAATTACCACCAAAAGCAAGTTGTTGCTTTCCTGTTGGTGTTCCTCACCGAAAGCAAGCCTTTGTCATTTGCACAATGACTCTATGCAATTGACAAAGTATTACTATATTATAGATAAGGAGATTCAGGCTTATAGACATTAAGATGTGCCAAGGGTCAACACAGAAGCCAGATTCCCAGGTGCTGCCTACATTATCCTGTTTCCCAAATGTATGAAAAGTATATGGACAAAAACATTTTGTCTTTTCAGTTCTTAAATGTTCTTCAACATCACCTTTAGAAGCTGCTATGATTCCACCACAAGATAGACCATAGTGTATGTAGCCCATTCCACTACTGGAACATAGAGATTATTTTGAAATTGTCACTATTATTATTTTTTAGAGTTTGAGTGAACACCTTTACAGCTATGGGCATATTCCTATTAATTTCCTTGGGATAAACTTCTATAGGTAGATTTTTCATATTAAAAAGCTCTACAATTTTGGACTCAATGGTCACACATGGCACTGTATACAATCTGTTCCAGATGTTATTCCCACAAGCAGGGTAGGAGGTGGGGTCTTTTCCTAATGAAGCATTTATGTGACCTCTGTTCCTCACCAAAAGCAAGCCTAATAAAGTAACAGGAAATTATGTGTAAGTACACTATTTTAAATGGCCCTCGATGCCATAAATGCACATACCATTCTACACTTCTCCCCTGGACACTGAAATTGCTATGGAATTAAGCATGTATTTCATCATAATTTACTAAGTGAATGACTGAATCAACAAGTGAATAAAGCCAAGACAATTACATAGAGAAAAACAATTTCCAGCTAACAAAGCAACAGACTGAAAGCCCTTGAGGGCAGACTTCTCGGGATCATGGAGAGTTCCAATTTAATTAGGTTATTAGGTAGGGATCCTAGAATTTCCAAAGCTGTTGAATTTCCTGCCTAAATCTCACATCTGGCTCACAAAACAAAGCAGCACAGGAAGAAAGAAGAACAGGGCTCACATACTGTAATTCGATCATCACACAGCAACTGAGTCTGTGAGTTTGCTTTAACAGCACCATAACAACGTCCTGTCATTTATAACAATAATTTAAAAATCCCTGCAAGATTCCAAACTAGTATTGCCATAAAGTGCATTTTATGTTTTGGGAGGAAAAAAGCAAAGTAGCGGAGTATAGGCTGTCACATACATAGTGTATACCCTGAAGCAAAGGGCACCACGCAAACAATAACATGAGTGAGACAAATATGCCACATAACTTCCTTCATTGTCTAAACCAGGCAAGGCTGACTCTTTGCCCATATGGTCAGAGTACAGCAGTCACACTGAATCAGTTTTGCTAGACAGAGTTGGAAAAGCATTGCTATAATTTGAGAATCTTAAAATGGACGATCAGCTACCTTCAGGAGATTTTGAGTAACTAAATTATATATAAACACAAATTTGAGAGAGAGAGACAGAGAATACTAGAGTACTAGAAGGCCATCAGAAAGACATACCTGATTACAGAGAAAATTTATATGTACTATTCCTTTCTTTGCCTTGTGTAAGAAAAGTCTATACTGTCAAAAGGTTCAAAATATCAGCTCTTCTATTTTTGCACTCCCCTCCAGAATGTTAGTGCGGCAACAAGTTAAAGGCAGAACTTTGCTGGTGTATCATTCTAGGTTGGATAGTACAACTGACTTGAAAATGAAAAGCAACAAGAAAAAGGAGATAGTTACCTACAAAGGAGTTTCCATAAGAGTATCAGCTGATTTCTCAAAAGAAACCTTGTAGGCAAGGGCTGGAAAGAAGTATTTGAAGTCATGAAAGGCAAGGACCTACATCCAAGGTTACTCTATCCAGCAAAGCTATCATTTGGAATGGAAGGGCAGATAGAGTGCTCATTATATGAAATGTTAAAAGGAGTTATCTAAGGAAAAGAAGATGATCAAAAACTATCAACAGTAAAATGACAACAAACTCACAACTAGGAACAATCCAACCTAAATAAAAAACAAAAACAAACTAAGCAAACAACAGAACAGGAATAGAATTACAGAAATGGAGATCACATGGACAGTTATCAGCAGGGGAGAAGTGAGGAGAGAATGGGGGCAAAGGTACAAGAATAAGAAGCAAAAATAGTAGGTACAAAATAGACAGGGGGAGGTTAAGAATAGTGTAGGAAATGCGGAAGCTAAAGAACTTACACATATGACCCATGGACATGAACTAAGCAGGGGAATGTGAGTAGGAGGGGGGGTGCAAGGCAGAGGGGAATAAATGGGGGGAAAATGGGACAACTGTAAAGCATAATCAATAAAATAAATTTTAAAAAGAAAAAGAAAAAATTATATACTTAAAAAAGAAAGTGACAAGTGGCTTTGATAACAGATATAGGGGAGAAATTTCAACTATCAACACACAGTTCTGAGCAGTTATGCTGGAGAATTAAAAATATACCTAATATTCTAGAACCTAAGCTAACAACATTGGTTAATTAGAAGGATAGCATAATGCTGATGACACTTTTATTTCACTGATGATTTTATTGTAATAGGATTGTGCACCTGATGGTGAAAAAGTCAAGTGATAGAAAACATGACTCAAATTACAAACAACTCTTGCAAAAATGCAGGTTGCTTAGAAGTTTGGATATAAATGAAAAATCACATCAAAATCACAAGAGCTTTTGGGAAAACTGATGAGGTTTCCAGACAGCCTGGCTATGTCTTCTGCCTGGTCTCTCAGTCACTAGACTCTCCAGTGACAGCTGTCATCAAAATGCAGATACAGATATTATGCTGTCTGATCTGGGCTTGCTGCTTTTATTCACTATCTGTCACAAAATGGTATCAGAATGAAAAGAAGAAAAGAAGAAAGCCCCGCAGGCTTGAATTTCTTCATGAAAACTGAGGAGATGGAATAAACTGGGGGTAATTAAATATTCCTTTCTAGGTCTGGCCTTTCTACGTACATTTCAGACTATGGAGACAGGGGAGATTTTTCTTTTTAAACATGAGATAGGAATCTCAGATGTTTTTAGGTTTATCACTCTTTTTTTATTCCTTCAGATGAGTTCAGTGTAGACATGTGTGGAAAGGGAAGGCAAAACTTTGCTTAACACTGTAACTGGTGGTGAATTGTGAGAGCTGAGATCTGCAAATCTCATTAAGAGTATGAGTTAATGGACATGTACCCAGAACAGTCACAGTGCAAAAGACTGATGATGGAGGAGTAGGCAGAAACACTTCGCTTCCTTGATCAACCAAAAGAAGGATAACAACCAATTTAAAAACAATAAACAACCAGAAATGCCAGAATAGAAATCTGCATGGAACTCCGACAATCGAGGAAGTAAAGAAACATTCATCCAGACCAGTGTGCCATGATAAAGAAATGTGGCCCAAATGAAAGAGTAGATCAAAATTCCAGAGAAAGAGCTAAGTGGTGAGGAGACAGACAACCTATCTGATGCAGAGTTCAAAACACTGGTAATCATGATGCTTACAAAACTGATTGAGCTTGGTCGCAAAATGAAGGAAGAAACAAAAGCTACACAAAGTGAAATCAAGTAAAATATACCGGGAACCAACAGTGAAGGGAAGGAAACCAAGACTCAAATCAACGATTTGGATAAAAAAGAGGAAATAGACATCCAACCAGAAGAGAATGAAGAAACGAGAATTCAAAAAAATGAGGAGAGTCTTAGGAACTCTGGGACAACTTTATGTGCTCCAACATCTGAATCATAGGGGTGCCAGAAGGAGAAGAGGAAGAGCAAGAAAAATGTAAAACTTACTTGATAATATAACTAAAGAGAACTTCCCTTATCTGGCAAAGGAAATAGACTTCCAGGAAGACCAGGAAGCTCAGAAAGTCCCAAAGAAGTTGGACACAAGGAAGCACACACCAAGGCACATCATAACTATATTAGCCAAGATGAAAAATAAGGAAAGAATCTTAAAAGCAGCAAGAGAGAAGGAGATAGTTACCTACAAAAGGAGTTCCCATAAGACCATCAGCTGATTTCTCAAAAGAAACCTTGCAGGCAACAAGGAGCTGGAAAAAAGTATTTGAAGTTATGAAAGGCAAGGACCTACATCCAAGATTACTCTATCCAGAAAAGCTATCATTTAGAATGGAAGGGCAGATAAAGTGCTTCCCAGAAAATGTAGTTAAAGGAGTTCATCTTTACCTTATATGAAATGTTAAAGGTACTTATCTAAGAAATAGAAGATCTAAAACAGTGGAGAATAAAATGACAACTAACTCATAACTATCAACAAGTGAACCTAAAAAAAAAAAAAAAAACTAAGCAAACAACTACAACAGGAATAGAATCATAGAAATGGAGATCATATGGAGGGTTATCAATAGGGAGGGGGAGGGGGAGATTGGGGAGGGGAAAGGTACAGGGAATAAGAAGCATAATTGGTAGGCATAAAATAGACAAGGGGAGGTTAAGAATAGTATAGGAAATAGAGAATCCAAAGGACTTATGTGTACAACCCATGGGCATGAACTAGGAGGGTGGGGGGAGTGCTGGAGGGTGGTGGGTTATAGGACAGAGGGGGGATAAAGGGGAGAGAAAAATTGGGAGAACTGTAACAGCATAATCGATAAAATATACTTAAAAAATGAACAAACAATAAAAAAAGAACTGAAAAGACTGGTTTCTTCACGTTGGGAGAGTCCAAGCATGCCACAGAGAGATCATAGTCTTTAGGCTAAGTATGCAATAGCTGCAAATACAAAGAAAAGAAAGCGTGATGAGAAATAGCTGAGAAACAAGATTTATGAGAGAATGTTTCTTTTAAAAAGTGATTTCATAGGACTAAAAATGATGGAGAAAAGAAGGAAGCAGGACATCACAAAAGATGGCCAGTAGGATATAGCAGAAGACTTTCAATTTAATCCGTAATTTCTACTAACAAGATCGAGAAGTGGGGGGGGGGGGGGGAGACACTGAAAGCATCTAGAGCAACAAGTTAAAATCTAAAAAAGTTTCCTGAAAATTTGCTAATGATGTAAAACCTTCGATTTAGATGACAGCATAAACGCAAGAGAAATTCCTGTTAAGTGCCACGTAGTACAACCAACTAATTTTCAGATTTCAGTCCATACACTTCCTTTTCCTACATGACCCTGTATGGGGAGCAAGCTTACAAGCCAGGAGGGCAATTACTCCTGAGTTACTGCCACCGCCCTGCCTTCTCAGACCTCTGCAGGGGTGGCCTCTCAGGAGTTGCAAAGAAAAAAAAAAGATTTCCCAGCAACAAGTGATAAAGAAATTCCTATTTAAAATGGACACCTTTCTATTATTTTCATTTTTAAATAAAGGTGTTAAAAGGCGGTGGCAAATGTTTAAGGACTCACCTGCACTAGGCACTAGACCAGGTACTGAGGGTGCAAAAATGGGTCAGATAACAAGACCCTTTAGGAAGTTTACATTTTAGAATGAAGGATGAACTGGAATCCTGCTGTAAAATATTAGTGTAGGATATGATAATAATAAAATCGGAGATGTGAACAAATATATTTTAAATGAAAAACAATGAATGCCAGTGAAAATTTGAAAAATGTCCTCCAACCTCAGTGATAATTTCAAAAAATACTTTTTTTTTTGTCTATCATATCAGGTGACATTTTTGAAAAAATACTAATGTCCACCATTTCTTTGCTTATGGTGAAATGGGCACTGTTATACATTTGGTGGGAGTGCAAACTGATACAACTCTTTCAGAAGACTGTTTCAAAATAAGTCTCAAGAATTTGTAAATAGCTCATTCTCTTCTCACTATGTAGTTCCATCAGATGGTTTGTAGTAGAGTAAATCAATCTGCAGAGGGTAGGTTTGGGCCAGACTAAAACATCTGGATTTTATTCTCAGGTACCTAGAGATGCACTGCCAAGTTCCGGACAAGAAGAATGATAAAGGCAAAGTGCTACTCGTTTCAAGGGACCAGGAAGGATGGCCTGGAAGGCCAGGTCTGAAACCAAAGTGAACATTTCAGGTACTTTTATGAAAGTCCAAGGGTAAGATAAATAGTAAGGGCTTGTAAACACTCAAAAGTCAGTCTTATACATGTTAAAACCTGATAGTATTATTATAGTAACATTAGTTGAGTTGAAAAAACCAGTCAAATTATTCTTTGAATAAGCCCTGTATGCAAACAATGTGATACAGACTGTCAAAAGTTTTTACATTTCAATCACTTGTTTTGGCATTCTTTAGACTAAAGTTCTTTGAAACTTCCTTGACAATTTCCCTTTCAAATTAAATTTATTTCATCTCATGATGCAATAGAATCGCTGACATAGCAGTTAGGTGTTTGATTCATTTTTTTATGATAATTTTTCAACATAAACAAAAGCGGAAAGAGTAGCTTAATGAGCTCCTCCGTACCCATCACTCAGCTACATGATCAATCTTCTTTTATCTGTATCTTCACACTCCTCTAATTATATTGAAGTAAATTGTCAATCATTATTTTATTTGTAAATATTTTCATATATATTTTTAAAAGAAAGGGACTCTTTTCAAATGTCTTTTAACAGATTTCTTTAGCACCTGCGATAAAACTTCATCATTGAAAAGTATAGTTTATAGAGTCAAACATTTTTATATGGTGTAGCAGAGAAGCAGGGAAAAAATTTAAAAAAAATAAAGAAGAAAATTTAAAAATCTCAACAAAAAACAAACAAACAAACAAACCCTGGTTCTGCTTTCACCAGCAGAAGACAAAAGGACTATTTGAAATAGCATAAACAACCCATCTGTCCACAGCTCAATGGAAAGAGTGCACCATTTAAAAATGCTTCCCATTATTTATTCCACAAAGCCTCTACAACCATTTATTCCACAGTTAAAATGCCCAAGCATTTCTCCAAGTCAACTAAAAAATTATGAGTTGAGAATTGGGGAATTATGGATTGAGATCATACATTCCCGTGTGTCTCTTAGGCTTTTGCTTTATGACTAGAAAGCAGAAAAGTGTTCATGCCAATTTGGTATGTGTCCGGGTCCATGTTCTCCCTAAAGTGCTGCCAAGTGAGGGCTGGAGATCCTGGCCACTGTGGTTTGACTGCACAGAAGCTGGAAGGCAGGGAAATGACAGAGTATGAGTGGGTTTTCGCTCAGTGACAAGAAAGTTCTGCAAAGTGTAAAAAAGTCTTCCATTTATTAATTTATTTAAGCTTACCTTCTGTTCTATAACACAAATATCACATTCTTTTACAAGATACAGAGAAGACTAGAACTCAGGTAAACAGTGCTGGAAATTGGGCCATGTGCCCTTCCAAATTTTCCTTACACACATGAACATATTTTACAGCATGGATGAGATCATTTGTTATGGACCTGACATTGGGCAGAACAGCAGCAGTGGCTAAGATCTTGGGTTCGAATCCCCATTCTCCACTTCTCAGGTATGTAACCTGGTATCTGAACTCCAGCTTCTGCACCTAAAAATGAAGTTGCCAAAAAAAATATTTCCCTCACATGTACTATGAGTTCTTACCTCAAAGTGACTTGATATATATAAAACACTGAGATGAATGCCTGGTAATAGTTACCATATGTTTGCTATTTTTAATTGCTTTGCCAGCTTATGGTATTAACACTTTATCAGTGATAGCACTGATTGATAATGGGCTTTATATGTCACTAAAAGTATCCATAAAGAATAACTTTTAATGGCTGCATAATATTGCATTGTCAGGATGGGCCTAACTCACTGAATCCTTTCCAAAATGTTGGGCATTTCGGTTTGTTCCACCAATTGCACTACCATAAATCATAGTGTAATCAACACTTTGGTGCCCCAAATTTTCCCAATACTTGAATTAGTCTCAGGATTATTAATCAGGCCTAAAATACTATTTTGAAACACTAGTGTAAGTAATGATGAATGATAAGAAATCAAAAAATTAGATTCTACACTAAGGGTTTGCTTAAACCAGAATTTATGGTTAAAGAAGGAAGATGCTTATGAAAATCCCAAACCAATCCAACTTTGGATTCTAGTCACAAGCACAAGCAAATTGTCCTTAGACAGTCAAAAACCAGACAATGGCCCCGATTCTAACACCAATTATGAGAATTCCTAAGTGTGGGGATCTTAGGAGTAAATCAGAAAGCACAGCTACATGTGTAGGCTGGTGGCCACCGGAGGCACCTTCTGTCTCAAGCAACTCTAAATTCCACATTGTCATGAAAACTCACCGTCTCAGAATTTGTTTGGTGACCCTGAGACACTTTTGTTTCTAAGACACTGTACACTTTAACACTGCCATCCTTACAGTCAGAGTATTCTGTGGCTGTAACCTTTCAGGATTATAAATCCAGTTCATTTCTACCATCTGTTAATAGTGAGCTATAATGAGAATAAATATAAAAATATTTAACATGCCTTCCAGAATATTCCCTTGACCTGTCCATCTGGGAAACCTAAGAGAAGGCCAGCAGCTGCAGATAACAACATCAGCTTTCCTGGGCGGCAGTAAAGAATACAAGCATAAGCACTAAAGGTCTGGCTGCTATTTCCAGCTTTGTGAACTTGAGCAAGTCACTGAACTTCTGATCTTCCTTTTGCCCAAGTCTGTTAAGAAAAATGAGCAGAAAAAAGCTGGGGCCAGGAGGGAGGGTGGAATGCAATCCACAGAGCCTATTTGTCTACTTGTTTTAAGGCTCACACAATATAAGTAAAGGCATGGGATAAACTGCCAAACCCTAGACAAAGGCAAATTGGTATTAAAATATTTGTTTTAGTTCTTTTATCAATTAGCCACATACATGTAATCTCTCAAAAACTTAGTATCCATAATGAAGATAATCTCTAATTAGGATTAGTAAATCTCCAAGACAGCAATTGTTCAAACTTGGGAAATCATGATGGAGGAAATTATTGTTTTGAGATATATGAGTATATTCCTTACTTTATTGAAAGAAGTTTAATTTCCTGGCATTATATTGTGAATTTGAAAATTTTTTACTGAAAATACTTCTGCGGATCTCAAATGCCTCCTCTTCTAGAGAGTGTTTCGTGGGATAATGATGTTTGGCCCTGTTGATCATCCTACTAAAATCTTTCTAAAAACGTAAATAATATACTTTGTATCCCTTATCAAATAACAGAAAATTGACAAGTACAGAGGAAAGTCAACACCATATTTGTGTACTACAAATGCATCATTTAATTTAACCCAAGTTTCAAAATAGACAGACTATATAGTACAATGAAAATGCCACAGAATAGATTCTTTGGGAAAATGAATTTCTAGTTTTTATGTATTTTCTGACCCTATTATTCCATATATACTATTTATTAAATAAATAACATTATTACCATTATTACTTAATACACACATGCAGTGAATTTAGCTATTGGACTCTTGGGGTTTTTGGAAATTCTATTTCCTGAGCATTCTAGATACAGACAATACAAAAGACTGAGTGAACTTTATTTCACACAAAGCATACCATCTAGAAGTTTGATTTTGAACAGATCCCTACTATGCTATGGTATTTTCTAACTTGGGCAAGTGGTGTAGAGGAATCCTCTTTTGCCTCTAAAACAGGTATGCACTGCCCTCTGCACCCATCCAGAATTACGGACCAGTAACGTGAGCATGTAAAAAACGTACCACTACTTGTGAGTGTTTATTTAAGTGGAAATGATAAGACCAGGACTCCTTTAAAGAACAGCAGGTATTCTGTGGAATTTATTTAGGTTTTCATTTGCTGAAACAGTCACATGTCTGAAGTACTATCTCCTTTGGCAGAACATCCTGACCTGCACTTTATAGCAGACATACTCTCCCTTTTCAGCTGGCAGATTACATGAACAAGATCTAAAGGACCCGGGAAGGCTCCCCTTAACCAAGTTTATTTTATACCATTAGGTTTTACAACCAATATCTTCCTTTACAGTCCTAAGTGGAACAAGGCAATCAGTAACAAAGAGGATCTGATTCACCCTTTGCTTAAATGCACAATAGTAGTAACAGCCAGCTGGGGGCCTTTTGTGTTTCTGACAGTGGGTTCCTAATCTTAAAATGGCTTGGCCCTACAATTTCACTTTTAAGATGAATGGCTTTTTGCTTCGTGTTTTTAAGATGCACTGGTAAGCTGCATGTGTTTCAAAGTCCTTATGTGCTAGCAGTGAAACCGAAATGAAAGATCTTTAGAACTCGAAACTGCAACCTGCAACGGTATAAAACGTGATAGGCAGTAAAGGGCACTGCAGCTAGAGACCATCCACCTAACTTGTTCTTCTATTCTGATAATTATAATCAGGCCTCAGCCTGGTCATCATTCTGTCATAAAGCAGAGTGGAGACATAATGTGATAACTACAAATAACGACTATATTTTAATATATTAGACATCTAAGGACTACTTGTAGAAACACACTAATGAAATCTCCAAGAAGTTCTATCTACAGATTTACAGATTTTACAATATGGTTGCACAATTAACTTTCACAATGGAAAGCAGTCAGTTGTATTAGCAGAGACAACACATAGCAAGACGTATACAGGAACTGATAATCATCATCACACTCCAAAATTAAAATGGAACCAGAAGAAGACAGAAGGCACATTCAATACAATGCGTGTAAAACACACAAAGAAATAAATACAACAGGAGAAAACATCAAATGTGAAAAGCAACAAAAAGTGAATGAGGGACAACTGCCAATATCAAAACAAAAATGAGGATTTTCTACAAACTCAGTTGTGAGCAGAATTAATAAAACCCGCTCTGACCTGCTTTCTTAACCCAGAAGTGTTATTTTCATTAGTCACCAAGATGCTTCAAAATGCATGCTCCCACAGCCTGAAACTAATTTTCTTCCTCCTATATAAGAACATAAAACTCCTACAGTCTTGGTAATTGAAAGAGATCACTTCCCCCCAGGTCCCAGCCACCACCATCTCTTTTCTTTATGGCAAGCGGATGACAGCACATCTTCCTGGCTTCTCTCCAGCTCGATCTTCTTACCACATCCTTCCTGATCTGCAATAAAATGCTAACCAAGCAGGTCCTCTGCCCAGCCAGTTTTGCAATGGCTTCCCAGTAAAAATCCAGAGTTGAAGGCCCTGGGGGGTCCAGTTCCAGCCCTAGTGGCTTCTTTCCAGATCCCCAGACACTCAGTTCTGCCTTGAAGCCATCTCACGTGCTGTTCCCCTTGTGCTGAGAACTTCCTGGCCTAGCTAAATTCTGGTGCATCGTGTCCTCTGGTGGCCTTTGGTGACCCTCAAATTGGGCCTGATCCCTATAACATGCTACTAAAGTACTGAATGTCTCTTTCCCTCACTGGTGTTACATGTTTAATCATGCATCTGTTGGCACATTTATATGATCAGTATCTATTCCTCTAACAGACTGTGATTCCAGAAGGACCAAGACCTGGCTATGTACTCACCGGGCAGCCTGCTGCCCAACAGAGTGCCTGCCACACACTCAGCTACAAGAACTATTTGGTGAATGAATACTGCAAGGCCAGATTATTCTCTATATGTAAACTGGAAAGGCATGGAGAGTAACACTCTTCTTTCAATGACAGTGCAGGACAGCACACAGTCCACTGCGCCGCTGTATGTCCAACACTGTCATTTGTACCCAGAAGAGTCTTGGAAGGCCCCAGTTACAGGTTGCGACCAAACTGAGTTGCAAACAATTCCTTTTAGACATCCTTCCTTTGCCTCACTGAAGGTCACACAGGGGATGTAGCTTTGATGGTCTCGATAACGGAGAGCATCCCTGCCCAAAAGAGTCCCCTCTGACACCAAGACTGTCTGCTTAACAACTTGTGATGGTAAACACTACTCTCACTTTGCTTTATGGCCCAAGACTTTTTAAATGATGCTTTTATGACAAAATTGTAATTGAAGGTGCTTTGCTGGGTCCCAGGGCTGGTTTTACACATTTGCCCAACAGGAGAACACTGTGCAACATTTCATCATTTATAAAGCCTAGAGGAGAAGATTACAACATGGGCGCTCTGGTGAATATACTCATGGAAGGGAGATTATCATTCTGCTCAGTTAAAACCAGCCTGTGGAACAAGTACTCCTGTGTGGCAGGTCACCACCTTCCTAATCTAGGAATGTCAAGATGCTCTTGGTGGAACACAGCCAGATGTGAACAGAACTGCTTTTGAGCTTCCAGAAGGTTTCAGTAGCAGCCAAGTGATCAGTTGGCCAACAGAGACCTTCCTGATCTTCCCGGTCTCACAAGCCCAATACCCCTCCTGGCCCAGTGCATTGGTGAATTTATACCATCGGAGGACCTTTGATGGCCTCAGAAGGGATGTCAGGCTGGGTGAGGCCTGGCTCTGCCACTGAGACCTTAAGCAGGTGCTACCTGTGCTAGGGACATTCTAGCAAGGAACATCCCACATCTTTTACTGAAGCAACAGGACTGGGGAAGCTGCATGGCAAAAACCATAAAAAACAATTTTGAGGAGCTTGAAGCTAGGTTCCATAGGTTGCCCATAAAAATCATGTTCTGGAAGCAAGTTAGTGGAAAATATAAAGCTCTCATAACCTTAGCATCCTCCAAATTTTAGGAGAGCTGCTGGCAGGAAAAGTGGCTCAAAAATACAAGTTTCCCCAATAACACTTTTTCCTTACAAATTCTAATTGCCTTAGGTTGCAAGTACTGTCACCAGGGCACCCACTGCAGGCCCATACCACTGGGAACAAAAAGAGTGCTATGGGTTCTCAGGATGGTGAGAGAAGCATTAAGACTGAGGTTAGGAAGATGGAAAGAGCCTCTAGAGTAAGAGAGACATGAATTTGAATGCTACCATTTTTGAATCATTGTCACTTTGGACAATTTTGCATCTACCTGTGACTTGGTTTCCCCCTTCATCAGTTAGAAGCAGAAGTTCCTGCTGCACAGGTCTGAAGCACTGAAGGAGATAATGGGTTCAGACTGGCCCACAAAAAATGAGATTCTCCTGTCTAATGAAACAGAAAGGATAGAAGAAGCAGGAGGGGAGACGCTTGCTTCCCTCTCTCCCACATTCCCTCCTGGGCTCACAGAAGTAGGAATTTGTACCAACACAAATTTAGCAACAGTGCTTGGGAAGAAGCTCTCCCCTCCCTCCAATTCCCACCTCCCAGCTCTGCTAGATTGCCCCCACCCCCCAGGCAAGTGTAACCCCCTAAGTCCTGGGCCACTCAAAGGAAAGCAAGCCCAGCCCTCTGCTCTGGAGCTGCCTTCCCAGTTCCCCAGCTGCAGACTATGGAGTGGATGCCCTGCCTTCCAGCTGCCAGCATTAAGCAGGCCCAGGGGTCAGGGCAAGACCCCAGTCCTAGCCCCCTATCTGGGGATTAATGAGTAGCATGGCTTTGCTCTGCCTGCTCATCCTATGCAGGGTAAAAGCATGGAGACTCAGGTGAGCTCTGGTCCCAGTGGTACTCTTCGGTCTGCCTCATCATCAACAAATCTCATCCTTGACTTGTTTTCTGGCTCAAACTAGAAGGTAGGACAAATAACTAGGTTCCCTGACACCTATGAGAATATTACTGTTCTGCATAGTACAAGGTGGAGTCACCAACAGACAATGGCATTTCCTCAAAATGTTCACTACAAAATAATAATAGAATCCAAGTGGGGCTGGCCGCGGTATCCTGAGACGAGGAGGCAGGAAGGTCATCAGAATCCTAACAGATGAGAACACACTTTCTCAGGAAAACTGGAACCCCACAGGGTGAGGCTGAAATGAATCAACCGTCTAGGCAGAGAGTTGGTGGGGCAGGGGTGAGCGTGAAGGACAGTTACGCCTGGCCATGCCAGCAGACCTCAACCTGGGCTGCACTGAGAATTACACGAGCTGCTGTTGAAATGCAGACGCTCAGGCCACCTCCCAGACCAATGACCGAAATTGTGAGAGAGGGTCCCAAGCATGAGTAGCATTTAAAGCGTGCTCGGTGATTCCAATGCGCAGCCACTGTTAAGGACTACTGTTCTGGGCTCTCTCGGCCCACTGAATTTAGACAGGAAGAGAAAACAAACTCACAAGTGACATGACACAACCCCTGCTCAGGCGAGAATGCCTTGCCTCTCTCACACAAGGCTGGTAAATCACTCTGATTTCACATAACTAACTGCTGTTGCATGTGGTGACTGATGTTTATTAGGGCATAAAGGACAATATCTGCTAGTGTTCAAATTAGGATGAGAGCTAACATTTATTGGAGACTTACTGTGTGTCACAGTCATGTTCATTTCATAGGTATTAACTAATACAAGCCTCCTAAGAACTCTTTAAGGTTGGTCTTTTATGGCTTTCTTCATTTTCCAGATGGAAAGGTTTAGTGAACTTGACTGAAGTCCACTACTACTAATGGGCAAAACTGGGATTTCATCAAACAATCTGGAGCTAGAATCTCTGCATCAAGCAGACTCTCAAGTAATCTCTTTGTTTCCACTCAGTCTCTCTCTGGTAAGCGTTCAGATTACAACACCAAACAAGCAAAAGAGTTTGTCTTAAGGAGCTGACAGGTGTGTGTGTGTGTGTGTGTGTGTGTGTGTGTGTGTGTGTGTGTGTGTGTGGACATGTACATAGAGTGACCTCCTTGATGATGGGGATTGTGCTTTATTTACTATTTCTCCTCTGGTCACTGTGCTGTCTGCTGTGTAGGGGACACCATAGTGACTTTGTAGAGGGAATGAACACAGAAGGCAAACGAAGGGCATCAGGATAGGAGAGAGGGGTATGCATATGGGGTCAACTCATCTCTTTAGATTCGGGGGAACATGGAGTCACACTGCCAAAATGCAGAAGGAAACACATCTCCCACTTACAACCCCAAACTGTGATGCACATCAAACACGGGGACGGATGAAACGAATCACCAGAATAGGCAATAATTCACATGCCATAGTACTTAAAAATCTCTAATGATCCCATCATTACTGCTGGCAGTGCCTCCAACCAAGCAAATACTAATAAGGGCTCCCATAAGAGGATACACTTCTAGCAGTGATGAAGTGTAGTCACTTCTAGCACAAATAAGGCCACAAAAAGGCTGCCTGGTTTAGTACTCTAACGCTGGAAAGGAACTCACCACTATGAATAAAGCAGTCACTTGGAGGCCAGAAAAAATGGTGATGAGAACCTTTTACTTCCAAAGGGAGTCCCTACCATGCTCAGGGACCTGGGCCCATGTCAATGTGTATTTTTCTTTCTCCAAGCTGCCCAGCTTCTCCAATTAAGTAATTATTTCATCAGCCAAGGTGTTATGACTAATTACTTTAGCCCCTCTTCAAAGGAGTAAGAGAGACATGTAGATGCTCCTTGAGAAACCTGAGTTTGGTTACTTCCTCCTGAATCACTGAGTTATAACACCAATAACAACACTGAAACTTCAGAACCTGGTCTCCCTGCCAAGGCAATCAGAGAGCTGAAGCACCGCCACCAAAATGCTAGAGGACTGGGAGGGTGCATAGCTTTGATGTAGCAAAACAACATGTTTATTTAAGCACGCCTGTTCCAGAGCAGGCCTCACGACATGGAAAAGTAACCATTCAAAAAAAATTCCATTTTATTTTAGCATTTCAACTCCTGTTGTAATTATCATTACCATCAAAACTATTATTTTAGAGGGGGAAGATTATTATTTTAAGAGACCGCATGGTAGGAGGGAGCACATTCCACTTCCCCCTACAATGGGAGCAAAACCTGGCAGATTTACAGTTGGAATAGAGAAAACAGCCATCAGAAACATAGCGTATTTGAAAACAGGAGATTGAAAATTGTAGTGGACATTGAAAAACCAGACAGTAAGGAGAGTAATTCAAAACACTGAGAGCCCAAGGGGCAGCGTGGATACCAGGGCAGGGGCTGAGGCCCCAGCTGGCGCTGGCCAGACTCACCACACAATTAGGAAGGGAGCCGGGTCAACTGCTCCCTCCCCAGCCAAACAAGGTTTCAGCAGCACCAGGATAAACTTGGTTGCTTGAAATCTCACAGAGAGGAGTTAAGGTCTCAGTGGCAAACAAGATGAGGATGTGAATACCCACGCATAGCCCTGGGAGGACTGCACTCGGAGCTTACCCGACTGTCGGTGCCCACGCACCATCGGGGACGGCTGCACAGTGATCAATCTCCGCCCGTGTGCCACCAGGGACCTGTGCAACGGTCAAATGGTGCCCACGTGCCCTTGGGACGGCTACGTGAGGATCCATCAGTGACTACATGACAATTGGCGCCGTGCGGGACTGCAGATGACTGCGAGATCATAGGCACCCACGCGTGACAGGGTAGGCGCATGCCTTTCAGAACATATGCCTGAGGCCCTAGGTACAGAGGACCCCAACTAGCTATGAAGAGAGTAGCCCAAAGATAACTGAGTGCTGAACAGGGAGAAAAGTGATACCATCACCCCATGTCCATTGCAGCCAGCAAGACCAGAAAAACCTGCTTGGCAAGGTTGAAAACAGCAAGAGTTCTTCGTTGTTGTTTTTTTATTTTAAATTTTTTAAATTATTTTTTCATTATTTTTATCTTTTTTTTTACCCCTCAAATCCTTTTGCTTCTCATTAGTTCTTTCTTGTTTTATACCTTCTTCCTTTCTTTCCAATTTTATCTCTTCTTCCTTCCTTTTTTCTTTTTTCTTTCTTCTTTTCTTCCTTCTCTTTTCATTTTTTTCTTCCTCTTTTCTCTTTGTAAATACCCATGAGTGAGGCAAAAACAAAACAAAACAAAACAAAAAACCTTGGAACTGTGAAAAAACCAGAGTTGGTCGCAAAGAGGGAGCATTCAACAGTTGAGATAGTGGAATCTATGAACACCAGGATACCTGAAGGAGACAGTACCACTGAAGGAGAAGAAGAGCAAGGGATAGAAAACCTATTTGAAAAAGTAATGATGGAAAACTTCTGCAATTTGATGAGCAAGAAAGTCACACAAATCCAGGAAACACAGAGAGTCCCAATCAAGAGGTACCCAAAGAGGCCCACTTCAAGACACATCATAATTAAAATGGCAAAATTCCAAGACAAAGAGAGAATCTTAAAGGCAGCAAGGGAGAAAAAGAAAGTAACATACAAAGGAGCCCCGATAAGGTTAGCAGCTGACTTCTCAATGGAAACACTCCAAGCCAGAAGAAAATGGCAAGAAATATTCCAAGTAATGAGAACCAAAGGCCTGCAACCAAGACTACTTTACCCAGCAAGGCTTTCAATCAAGATAGAAGGCCAAATAAGGAGCTTCCCAGACAAAAGACATCTAAAAGAACACACTTCTACCAAATCAGTTCTGCAAGAGATACTAAAGGGACTGCTTTAAGGAAAGGAAGGAAGGGAGAGAGAGAGAGAAGAACAAAGGTATGAAAATGGCAATGAATAAGTACCTATCAATAATAACTTTAAACGTAAAGGGATTAAATGCTCCAATCAAAAGGCATAGAATAGCTGAATGGATAAGAAAGCATGACCCACACATATGCTGCCTACAAGAGACCCACCTCAGGACAAAAGACCTACACACACTCAAAGTAAAGGGCTGGAAACAAATTTTCCAAGCAAATGGACAGGAAAAAAAAAAAAAAAACCAGGATAGCAATACTCGTATCAGACAAAATAGACTTCAAAAGAAGAGCCATAAAGACAGACCCAGAAGGTCACTTCATAATACTCAAGGGAAGAATCCAGCAAGAAGACATAAACATTGTAAATATATATGCACCCAACATAGGAGCACCCAAATACATAAAGAAAATCTTAGAGGACTTCAAGAAAGATTTTGACAGCAACACGATTATAGTAGGGGATTTTAATACCCCACTGTCAAAAATGGAAAGATCTTCCAAACAAAAAATCAACAAAGATATTGTGGCATTGAACAACATTCTAGATGAAATGGACTTAACTGATATATATAGAGACCTTCATCCCAAAGAAACTAAATACACATTCTTTTCAAATGCACATGGAACATTTTCAAAGATAGACCACATGATAGGACACAAAACAAGCCTCAACAAATTCAAGAAAATTAAAATCATACCAAGCATTTTGTCCGACCACAAGGGACTGAAACCAGAAACCAACCCCAAGGGGAAAAACCCAAAATCCTCAAAATCATGGAGATTGAATAGCATGCTACTAAACAATGAATGGGTCAAGAATGAAATTAGGGAGGAAATCAAAAAGTTTCTGGAAGCAAATGAAAATGAACTCACAGCAACCCAAAACTTATGGGACACAGCAAAGGCAGTACTCAGAGGGAAGTTCATAGCAGTACAGGCCTACCTAAAAAAGATAGAAACATTTCAAACAAATACCTTAACCCTACGCCTACAGGACCTTGAGGAACAGCAACAAAAACAGCCCAGAGCAAGTAGAAGGAAGGAAATAACCAAGATCAGAGCAGAATTAAATGACACAGAGACTAAAAGCACAATTCTAAGGATCAATGAATCCAGGAGCTGGTTCTTTAAAAAGATAAACAAAATGGACAAGCCTTTAAGCAGGCTCATCAAGAAAAAAAGAGGACCCAAATAAACACAATCAGAAATGAAAGAGGAGAGATTACAACTGACACCACAGAAATACAAAGGATTGTAAGAAATTACTATGAAGAACTGTACGCCAAGAAATTTGAAAACCTAGGTGAAATGGACAAATTTCTAGAAAAATATAATCTTCCAAAACCCAATGAAGAAGAAGCAGAAAGCCTGAACAGACCCATAACAGCAGATGAAATTGAAGCAGTAATAAAAAACTCCTGACACACAAAAGCCCTGGACCAGAGAATTCTCCTGGACAGGAGAATTTTACAAAGCATTGAAGGAAGAGCTAACCCCTATCCTTCACAGACTACTTGAAAAAATCTAAAATGATGGAAGACTCCCAAACTCTTTTTATGAAGCCAACATCATCCTAATCCCCAAACCAGATAAACACACAACAAAGAAAGAAAACTTCAGGCAGGCCAATATCGCTGATGAAGATAGATGTTAAAATCCTCAACAAAATATTGGCAAATCGCATCCAATAATACATTGAAAAGATCATACACCATGACCAAGTGGGGTTCATCCCAGGGATGCAAGGATGGTTCAACATTCGCAAATCAGTAAATGTAATAAATCACATAAACAAAAGCATAGACAAAAATCACATGATCATATCAATAAATGTGGAAAAGGCATTTGATAAGGTACAGCACCCATTTATGATAAAAACACTCAGCAAAGTGGGAACAGAGGGAGCATTCCTCAACATAATAAAGGCCATATATGAGAGGCCTACAGCCAACATCATGCTCAATGGGAAAAACTAAAATCTTTTCCACTAAGATCGGGATCAAGACAAGGATGTCCACTTTCACCACTTCTATTCAATATAATATTGGAAGTATTAGCCACAGTGATTAGACAAGAAAAGGAAATAAAAAACATCCAAATTGGAAAGGAGGAAACAAAGCTATCATTGTTTGCAGATGACATGATAGTGTACATAGAAAATCCTATAGACTCGGCCAAAACACCGCTTGACCTAGTACATGAATTTGGCCAAACAGCCAGATACAAAGTCCAATTCAGAAATCAAAGGCATTTTTGTATACCAACAATGAAACAGCAGAAGCAGAAGTCAAGAAAAAATCCCATTTGATATAGCAAAAAGAAAAATAAAATACCTAGGAATAAACCTAAGCAAGGAGGTTAAAGACCTGTAGGCAGAAAACTACACAACGCTGAAGAAAGAAATGAAGGAAGACACAAACAAATGGAAACATATACCGTGTTCATGGATCTGAAGAATTAACATCATCAAAATGTCCATACTACCCAAAGCAATTTACAGATTCAATGCAATACCTATTAAAGTAAGTACCAATGGAATATTTTACAGACATAGAACAAACACTTCAAAAATTTATATGGAACCATAAATGACCTCGAATAGCTGCAGCAATTTTGAGAAAGAAGAGCAAAGTAGGAGGGATCACAATACCTGACACCAAACTGTATTACCAGGCCACTGTAATCAAAACAGCCTGGTACTGGCACAAAAACAGGCACATGGACCAGTAGAACAGAACAGAGAGCCCAGAAATAAACCCAATTCTCTACGGTCAATTAATATTCAACAAAGGAGGCAGCACCATAAAAAGGAATAAAAATAGCCTCTTCAACAAGTGGTGTTGGGAGCTACCTGCAAAAAAAATGAAACCCCAACACCAACTTACACCATACACAAAAATAAATTCAAGGTGGATAAAAGACTTAAATATAAGCCATGACACCATTAAAGTCCTAGAGGAGAACATAGGCAGGAAAATCTCAGATATTTCACACAGTAACATTTTTACTGATACGTCCCCTAAAGCAAGGGACATAAAGGAAAGAATAAACAAATGGGATCTCGTCAAAATAAAAAGCTTCTGCACAGCTAAAAAAACAGTATTAAAATAAAAAGAGAACCAACTGTATGGGAAAACATATTTGCCAACGATACCTCAGGCAAAGCACGGATGGAACTGGAGAGCACTATGCTAAGCGAAATAAGCCAGGTGTTGAAAGACAAATACCATATGATCTCACCTTTAACAGGAACGTAATCAACAAAACAAACAAACAAGCATAATATAACCAAAGACACTGAAATAGAGAACAGGCTGACAGTGACCAGAGGGGAGAGGGGAGGGAATTTCAGGGGAAAAGGGGAAGGGTTTGGAGCAACAAGTATAAAGGACACATGGACAAAAACTAGGGAGGGTGGATATGGGAGGGAGGTGGGGAAGGTTGGGGCAGTGGGCTGGGATGGGAGTAAAAGATAGATAACTGTACAAGAACAACAATAAAAATTAAAATTAAAATAAAAAAACAACAACTATTTTTTAACAATTTTTTAGAGTGCTTCAAAATCTGTTTTTCAGTGCTTTCACATACACATTTTCACTTGACATTCACAGCAAACCAATTGGGTACCATTATTTCCATTTGATGGACGGAAGAATGAAGGCAGAAAGGAAATAAATACATTTGTCCAAAGGAAAACGCAGTAAGTGACAACTCAGAATTTTGGCAGAGAACTTTTCATGCCAAAACCCCAACGCTTTCCAATGGCTTTCCAAGACACTGATTTCATAACCAAAGGGAATCTAAGCATCTGGGGAAGCTTCTGGGATCAGAATCTCCTTCTCAGAGAAGTGTTATGTGCATTAGATAAGATAATGCTCGACAGAGTTGGCAGAGGGCTTAATACATGACCAATGTCCATAACTATCACCTAGTATTTTTTATTACTGCTTATATTAAAGAAAATCAGAAGCTGGAACTCTCTTTGTAGACAACTTGGGATTTTACCTATCTGCATTGTTTACTGGGATGAGCACATCTTTCACTTGTAAAACTCAAAATACAGAAGAACCCAAGTTTTAGGATGATTTGTATTAAAGCCCCCCCCCCCCCAAAAAAAAAAACCCAGAGGGTAGCCAAGCTACCAAGTTCAGATGTGGCCCTAAACATTCATTTCCCTTCCTGAAAAGTTTAGGAATTGGCGCTGTGTTAGCTAGTCGCTAGCATTTCTAAGCCATCTGGTGCTAAACCCTATCCAGACATACCTCGGAGATAGCGTGAATTTGGTTTTAGGCCACTGCAATAAAGCAAATGTCATAATAAAGTGCACCACAAAGTTTTGAGTTTCTCAGTACACGACAAAGTTATACTTACACTATAGGGTACTATTAAGTGTGCAAGAGCATTATGTCTAAAAACACAATGTATGTACCTCAGTTTAAAAATATTTTATTGCTAAAAAATGCTAAATATCATCTGAGACTTTGGTGAGCCATAATAATCTTTTTGCTGGTGAAGCGTTTTGCCTCGACACTGATGAAAACACATTATTGCCAAAACGCAGTAATACAATGTATGCCTGTAACCAGTTCAATAAAAAAACAACAACAAACCAACAACAACAACAAAAAACAAACAGGACTAGTGCCTGGCAGTTCCCTTTGGAGGTTACCTAAAAACGGGAGTAATTGGTTGAAACATCATTAGAATGGTGTTCAAGGATGCCAAGTAAACTGGGAAAACGCTGGAAAAAGTAGAATAAGACTTCAGTCACATGTATTGAAAAATCCCAGGGATTAAATTATCAGAGTCAGACTCAGACTGGTTATTGCTTTTGAGATACATAATTTTCATTTTATGTGATTCACACTAGTAATGTAATTCCAGGAGTATCCATCACCAAATCTCTGTTACACAGTTTTCTGTTATAGCCAAAGGAGTAATATAAAATGAATACTATATAAAATCAGTTGATAATACCCAACTGACATGCACAAGTTGAGCAAACTTTGCTTTTGTTGCAATGTTATCTATAGTATTGATGTACCTAATTAATTCTTTCTCAAGTAAAGCAAGTCCAGGCTTACTTCAATTTTGCACAAACCCAAATTCCAAAAAAGCAAGATCTAAAATTAATTATTTTTACTTATTATTTTAGATACAACTAAATAGGAATTTGCACCCCCCCAATTATGTAACTTAATATATATATATTCAGAGAGCACAAAGGGCTAAGAAAAACAATCTGCTGTACAAATGTGCCTAGGCAGGGCGACACACAGGTACATTTTACAACTCCCACAAAACCCTGAACAGGGGGATCCCATACTAATAATTTTCTCAAAGGACACCTGGGCAAGCAAAATAAAGAAATGATATGAGTGCTAACTACTGTGCCTTTTACTATAACACATTTATTGCAAGTTAAAAGGCATGAAGAAGAAATTATTTCTGTGATGGAAGATCTCCCATACTCTGTATCCTAGTCTCTCACAAACACAGGAGTTGGACTCCTAAAGAATACCACAGTTGGCCAACAGTCTTACAAAGATCAAGGTGTTAGAGAAAAAAAGGGGGTACAGATAAATCATAAAATGTTTCACATAGATAAATAAATTACTTTCCTAATTAGCTGACTCATCATGTATTCGGTTGGCCAAAAAGTTGATTTGTTTTTTTTTCCATTAAGATGGCTCTAGTAGTGCTTAGTTGTCTTTAACTTCATTTGAAAAAATTTTGTTAGATGGTATCATGAAGCTGTCATATCAGCATGCATTTTTAAAGAAATTTATCAAAATTGGTGAACTTTTATGCAACCATTTTAATATTGAAGATAGAAGAAAATAAGCAACATTTTTGGCATATTATGCTTTATGATGCCAAAAACAATAAGGGGAACCAATTTGCAAGAAAGATAAAAATGCAACTAAAATGCAAAAAAAGATTCGTTCAGCGTATGGAGAAGGTGCTGTGACTGATCAAACATGTCAAAAGTGGTTTGTGAAGTTTTGTGCTGGAGATTTCTCACAGGATGATGCTCCACGGTGGGGCAAACCAGTTGAAGTTGATAGTGATCAAACTGAGACATAAACTGAGAATAATCAATGTAAAACACTGAAAACATCCAAGTCAATAAAGTTATTAGTGAAAATGAATAATTTGCCTTTTACTTTAAGGAAAATAAACAGACTTGGCCAATAAAAATGACTGAATGAATTTCCACTAAATAGCACAAATCTGTGCAAACTGGTATCTCTTTATAATTATGCCATGTGGTGTACATGACGTGCTTTGGGAGGTCAAATGTACACTCAAGAAACTAATAGGCATCATCCAGAACTGAGTAACAAAAGCTCTGGGCTTTGCAGATGGCACAGACGTACCATACATTTTAAGATGCTATAGACAGGGAAAACAAACAGCAGTTTTAGTATGAACCCTAAATACAAGAGAATCACAGATTCTTCTAGTAAGGACAACTCCAAGTGAGCAGCATCCAGATCCACATAGTTAAAGATGGTGAATCACTTCTGAGACAATGCCTAGATGGCCAGAGAGAAAAAAAGATTTGGAAAGAGACAATAACAAACCTCTAAAATAAAACTAGCATTAATAGCTTTAAAATTCTGCCCTAGGAAATTACTTCTGCAACGCCATGGGAACCAAGTAGTGCTAAAATTTGGGAGGGGGACTGATTTTCCTATAACTGCCAGAGGGAGTTTCATTGTGAGTTTTTCCAACCAGCTCCCACTGATAAAAAGTTCAAAAGCATGTGCAGATGCTCCCACTGATTTCAAATTCAAAAGCATTTGCACATGCTCTTTATTTACTTTAGGTCTAAATGAATGACCTACTAAATTGGTGCTTCTTTCACAAATCATTGCAGTTACCTGCAAAGAAATACCCACATGAGCTCTTTAAGGGGACCAAGGTGAAGCTGGAACAGGTATTTTGCATTTTGGCATATCAACTTTTAAAAATGTTTTCCTTTTTTATTACCTTTTTAAAATAGTAAGTTATAAATTTAAGTTTATACAATTTGAATGTTTTTGTAGTGGCTCTATTTAACTACAGGCTAACAAAATTTCCTGACAATTTCACAATGAGTTATTGAAAGCCGGTATGAGCTCTTCACTGAATTCTGTCCCTTAATATTTCTGTTCCAGAATATTCTAGATTTGACCCTTCTTATTAAAGAATTTATTTATTTATTTATTTTTAGAGAGGGGGAGGGAGGGAGAAAGAGAGGTAGAGAAACATCAATGTGTGGTTGTCTCTCACATTCCCCCTACAGGGAAAACAGGCCTGCAACCAAGGCACATATCCTGAATGGGAATCAAACCAGCGACCCCTTGGTTTGCAGGCCAGCACTCAATCCACTGAGCCACCAGCCAGGGCTTGACCTTTTTTTGTTTGACCTTAAAAATTCCCTGATCTCAGCTGACACGTACATATGTGCTAATGATTTTATATTCTTTTCTAGCCCAGATTTCCCCCCTGAGATTAAAATTCATGCCTCCAAATATCTACAGAATACCTGTGTTTAGAGTTTCGCTGGCATCTCAGAATCATTATCTCCAGAGTAGCACCTGTTCCTGCAGTCTTCACTTCACTGCTCCCATCTACCTAGCTATCCTGGGATTCTACTTTTCTCTGACATCTCATATTCAATCAGTCTCCAGATCCTGCTGATTTTATTTGCTAAGTATGTCTTGAACCTGATATTGCTGTAGTTCCTATTGTGCTTTTCTACCATTCTTGTTAGGGATACTGAGCCAGCATTCTAAATTGTTTTCTGGCTCTGGCTTGTTCATCACCTCCACCCCTCTTTTTCTTCTCTTCCAAATCATGTTCCACACAGCTGTTGGAGACATCCAATATTTATGGTAATCAAATAGCTGATCCATTTGAAGTGCACGTAAATCTTTACAGCTGATCTTAGAATTCAGTTGACTAAACCGTTGGTTGACCACGGACTAGGGGACTTCTCAGGCATGAGACTGTTGTTGTCATTGTTATTATTATTATCATTACTACTACTACTACTACTACTATTTATTCTATCCACCCATTAATAACCCAACAAGCCCTCACTGCTTCCCCCAACAGCACCCCCCATCTACTGAGATTAAAACATCCAATATTTATGGTAATCAAATAGTTGATTAGCATAAAGCAGGGGTCTCAACCTCAGCACTGCATTCTGGGCCAGATAATTTTCTGTTGTAGGAGGCTGTCTTGCACACTGTAGGATGTGGATCAGCATTCCTAATCTCCATCCCCTGGATGCCAGTACCACTGACAACCCAGTGTCACAGACAGGTGTCTTCATACATGGCCACATGTCTCTTGGGGGGTGAAATCCTCTGTTCTCTCCCTCCTCCTCTACATAAGAACTACCACCATTAAAAAAGTTATCAAATGACTGTTGAAAGTTTACCCCACTCATTGATACTATCCTTATCTATAAAATAATTACAGGTGCAGAGCCAGAGAGAATTTAGAACAGGATGAAAAGGTTTCACTATGGGCAAAAAGAATAAGAATACAATTTTAAGTTATACGAAAATAACTATTTTAGTACTAGCATAATTGACAAAATCCCTAAAACACTTATACAAACATGATAATAATTGGAACCAGTGATATAAACTTTGTTCTCTATCTTCTTCAGCCAAATAACCAATTTTTCCAATTCAGTACTCCTCTAAAAGCACTGATCCTGGAGATACTCTGTCTCTGTTGAACTACTGGCTCCGATATTTATTGGCCTGTGTAATCTGGAAGAATTTTTACTGAAAAAGGCTCCATGACTCAGCTTCTGCACCTGTAAAATGTAGACGGTCCCAGTGAAGATTAAATAAGGTAATAATGTAGGAACCACATTTTTAGCATTTTACATAAATCAAGTCCATAATAAATGTTAACTGTTAACAGTATTTGTATTCTATTTAGAAGCACCTTTTCAACCGGTTTACCTGGGGGAGGGAGTATTGGGAGAGGAGAGTTGTCAGTTTCTTCTAACCTTGGGATGCAAAGTGTTTTATGGGGAGAGTTCTCCCAAGATGTCTAATCAGCTAGAGCATCTGCTGGATCACACTCCAGGGAGGACATGGTTAGCAAACACAAGACAACTGGATTGGGAGTCATGAAACCAGAATCTTCTCATGGAGCAGATTCTCTCTCAGGTCTCTCACCTTATTTTAGGGAGACCATTATAGAGTTATTAATATTTTCTCTGAGACTATGGTAGTTAAATTCAAAGACATGTTAGAACTGATGGCCAAAACAAGTAAATTCTAAACTACCATTTATTTAGTTATAGACGAAGGCAAAGACTGTCCTTGAAGTGCAGTGATTTAATTAAAGAAGATTTTTGCCTGGTCACATTCAAAGAACTCAAAGTCTCTTAATTATGTAATGCTTCACCAATTATTAAATAGTCCTCTATAAAGTCCACTAAGAGGAAATTTGAATTACAGGCCATTTGCAGACAGAAGATGTACTGAAAACACCTGATAGGCTATAAATTCAATGCTGTACATCCACAAATCTGTTTCAAAACTGCATCTGAACATTAAAAATGACTCTGGCCATCGCTTAATGACAAGTCCTATGAAATCAATTAGCTGTTAAAATAGTTTAATTGGAGCATATGTATTTTAATTTTTGCATGTGTATTAAAAAAGTCTTCTTAATCAACCCAAAACATTCTGAAATTACACTTCTAGGTAATGTAGTGAAAGAATTAAACTTATAACTGGATAAAACCAAGGATGTGGAAAATGTGAGAAGGATGATATTCAAACAGCAGCAACTGTAAAGGAATAAATTAAGAATCATATTTGTTTACTGCAATTACCCTAAAAAGCAATGTAAAAAGGAAGAATTAACAACCTACCATTACTGTCTAGCATAAATTCATATGTTCTACAATTCAAAAATACTTATTGGGTTTTCTGTGGTGGGTATTTGGTAGATGGCTATAATTACTATTTCTTTTTTCTGTTCCCCTCCTGCCCTCCTTCTTCTTTTATTTTTCCTTCCTTCCTTCCTTGCCTCCCTCCCTCCCTCCCTCCCTCCTTCCTTCCTATAGTAGTGATCCTTGTTTTACATTTCCAAGAGGATCAGTCAAAAGTAAAATTAATTAATTAATTAACTAGTTAAAAATGGACCTATAGTAATGATAGAAAAAAGTATTCTTCATAATAAAGAGTCCTTAGGAAGATTTAAAAAGTCAAAAAGACCAATTTACATCACCAAGGGATGCTTTATACTTTAATAGTGGTATTTTGCCATGTGAAAACATGAAGGAAAACAAATGGAGTGAGTCCAATTCCAAAATTCACAAATAGAAACTTCATACTCTCAAAATATTCATCATTTTGAAACTATACACAAGATATAATTCTTAGTTTTCATTTCTTGATATTTCATTTTGTCTTATTCCAATGACAAAATAATGCTACTGTCGATGAGAGATTTCAAAGGCCAACCCTTTTCCACATGTACTGCTCCCAACAACTTTGAAGTCAGGCTACAATCCTGAGGATACATTTATAATGTGCGTGGAGAATGGTGCAAAGAAGGTACTTAATAAATATTGCAGAATAAGCAAATGGGTTAGCAAATGAGAGCATGAATAAATAGATGAGCAAATAATACATTTTATTCCCTTAGAGAAACTGATGAAGAAAAAGGGGAGTGAAGGAAGAAAAACATAGACATGTAAAAAATGGCGAAAGCAAGAAATATACATACAGGTGTGTGGAAGTATATAGAAACTAATCCATCAGCTTTCACAGAGAGACCCTGGGAAGGAAATACTAGAGACACAGGCAAACCAGAAAGAAAATTAGTAAAACAATCCAACAGTCTCTTCACTAACCATCTACTGAGATAAAAGCATTTTAATAGGAAACTTTATTAAAACATTCGGAGACACAGATATATCCAGATATTCTTGGCAATAAAGTCTCCGAAGCAATACCACTTTAAGATTTTTAAAGCCCTGTTGCTATTTCACAACTAGAGGCAAAAACATAGAGACATCCCTTAGCAGCATGTTAGACCCAGTGAAGCCCAAGTCAGAAAGTTACTATCCTCAATGTAATCAGCTGACCCATGACCTTCAGTTTAATGTCCTTCCTTGACCATGTCAAGATTCTTACACTTCTGATACAACCACCATCATTTTTAGGTGAAGCTTACCTATCCACCTAGACATATGCTTTTTCAAAATCCAAATAATTAATGTTGTGGTAAGCACCCTGAGAAGTTTCCTACAACTCAGTTCTATTCAGTACATATTTCCTGAGCTATAATTCAGCCAAGGACACTGAGGTGAGGCTGGGGAAAGGCTGGTGATGGGGTACAAAGAGAAGAGGAACAAGACATGGACCTCAAATTCGACGGCTCCTAGTGCCTACTTCTAACGCATCTTAGCTGATAGGCTATCAGGAAACATTTCCTTTCCAATCAAGACTACGGAGCCTAAATATATGAATTCAGTTAAGTATTTGTACAACCAAGCCCTAGAGCCAGCCACTTACAAGAAATATAGTGATGAGTAAGTTAAGCCCCCAAGTCTTCAATGTTCTCACAGTACAAAGGCAGAAGGAGAAAAGTAAATTTATAGGTTCAGGGCATGATGGTAGGCTGAGAGAAACAGGTGGTTAAGGGAAGGTCAAATCATATCTACCTTTGGGGAGTTGGGGGCGGGGTGTGTGGAGGGAAGGTGTGATGCAGGGAAGTGGAGAGGAAGGCTTCCTTGCCAGCTCTGGATGGATGAGTCATCAAGAACTCCTCCTGCCTTCTCAGCAGCTATAAATAATACCAGGTGCTGCCATTTCATTTAATTACTAAGCTTCTCCAGATGGAGGAAAATAATTAAGCAGTCTGTGTCACCGACATGATAAAGAATGGGGTAGCAACTTGAGAAACATGTCAGTTTTTAAGTTTCATTTCAGCTCTAAAATAAGGGCAGAAATGAACAAGGGGCACATGACTGAGCCACGCAGACCTTAGGGAGAACCAGATGACTGAGCTACACAGATTCTAGGTAGAACTTTAAGTAGAAATTAAAAAAAAAATACTGCTGCAAAGGGGCTCAACTCCCCCAGTAGAAGTAAAACTGTTAACACTGAATGAAAAAACCTCAACAGAACTGTGGAAGATAGATTGTCAAAAGAAATCCTTTAAGATAACCTTTAAATAAAAAAATCAGGATGCAATTTATTTTTAAAATGTACAAGAAATACTCCACTGACAGAGCCTCTGGATGCAGACATGATGAAAATTGTGTATCTTTGTGTCTGATGCAAATATTCAGAAGCAACGACACCCAAACAGGTTAACAAGGGAGCTGAAAAGAATATCAGCAAAAGAAAGGTTTCTAAGTGTATGAGCTCTTAGAGAATCATGCATTTACAATTCCAAAGTTCAATGGAATCAGGAAATATAAATAAAATTTTAAGCATTCAAATAATAGTGGCAACTGAGTTTTAAAGTTAATGAGAGGTTCCCTTCCAAATCAAAATACAAAGATCATCGTGTGCTGTGTGGAAAAAAAAAAAGCAATAATCAAAACTAAAACTACAATAATCAAAAGTTTGGGGTTAACCACACATTTATGAGCATCACATTGAAAGCCATTAAGATGGTCACATGGTTTAAAGGCATTTTAGTTCTGGTGGGAAAATGGAGAGAAGTGTTAATGTGGACTGGTGAAGAAAAGACTGTAAAAAAGAAAAACCAAATCAGAACCCAACTCAGAGAATGATGATGGAGGAGTCTTGTTCTAAAAATAAAATATGGCCTGGTTAAAGGTAAGGTCACTGTGCGTATGGGCACTCTTTCTTTATAATCTTAAATCAGAACTAATGAAGGCATGAAGAAGAATGTGTTGCATTGCATGGAATGCGAACCCCCTTCAGAGCAGACAGACAGCCACTACTCAGATCTTGATGGCTGACTACCTGGGAAGAAATATCAATCTCCCGCATTTACCATTCTTACAGAAAGACCGAAAATACAAAGATCTCAGAATATGGGATCTAACTAGACTGCCAAATTAAAATAACAGTTTTTATTTCCATTGTATGCCATAGTATGAACCCAGATGTATAAATGCCCATGTGGACTTGAAGGAAAACAAAGGAAGCAGTTCAACACAGCTGCTATCTAAAAATTATTCTGGCCCTGACTGGTACGGCTCAGTGGGTTGAGCATCATCCTGTAAACCGAAAGGTCACTGGTTCGATTCCCAGTCAGGGCTCACGCCTGGGTTGCAGGCCAGGTTGCCACTTGGTGATATGCTAGAGGCAACCAATCAATGTTCTCTAACATATCGATGTATCTCTTTCTCCCTCCCTTCCTCTCTTTAAAAATAAAAAAATAAATAAAATCTTTAAAAATAGTTCTGTTCCATTTCATATTATCTGTCCTCAATTTTGTGTGTAGAGCACAGCAAACCAAAATTTATAGAGAAACTTACCAGATGCTATGCACCTTACATTTTTTTGTAGGTGTACTAGTAGTCATTTCCTAGAAATCCTTTAAAATTCAAAAGCTAGATTTCACACAGAGGTGTTTTGGGGGTTTGTACACCAATGTACTTTACCCCCCTAAGACTCATTAGTCTTATATTTAACAAGAGTTTACAGAGCTAGAAAAATGGAAAGCTTTTGGGTAGACCATGCTGTGAACTAGTCCTTTTAGTCCTCTTAAAAACCTTTTAAAACTTTATTTTCCCATAAGAAAAGTGACCTATAAAGATGGGCCTGGCTGAGCCAGTCATGGTGGGCATGACAGAGGAGGAAGTTCGATTCAATGGCAGCAGTAAGGGAGCAGCGGTCCAGCTAGCTGAAAAGCAGCAGGCCAAGAGGACAAAAGCAGAAAACAAGGGATTAGCCATGTCAGTGAAGACTGTTTAAGAATGTTTCAAGTGACCCCAGTATTGTCCAAAGCAAACAAATCATACTTTAGAAGCAGAAGGGGTTCAGACAGAATTCACATGAGATGCCGACAGGACAGTGTCCAAAACAGAATTCTGTTCATGCAGAAAAGACACATACACCATAGGATCTCTACCCAGAGTAACAGAGATGGGAGGACATGGATACATATTATTTGTCACTTCCCAGTATCTATTATGTGCCAGGAACAATAAACTTCATTTAATACTTCTGCAATCTCGATAGTGTAGAACTTTCTATTCCCACATCACCATTATGCACATGCTCAGTAGAAGAGATGGGATTCAAAAGCAAATCATTTTTACTCCAGTGAATAAGCTCTTAAAACACTACACTCTACTATAGTTCATGACAGTAATTAGGGAAAAGATATGTATGGGAGAACAATGGGAACAATGGCAAGATCAGCCCAATATATAAAATAAACAAATGACTTCCAAAATATTTGTCTATAACCCACAATAACAAATACATTTTTATAGCATGATCCAGTGCATACTCACTACATCCCTCTATACATCAATAACTGAAGAAAAGTTCTACAAACATATTTATCCTTACTTTGTGTGACATACTAATATTTTCTGATTTTTTTCTATTCTTTTTCATTATTTTTAAAATGCTGGTCATGACTCCCTGAAATGACTTCACAGCCCACAAGCAGCAGGTCAGAACGCACAGTTTGAAAACGAGCACCAGAATCAATGCTGATGACCTCCACTGTTACTGTTTTTGATGTTTGAGTAGAATATAAGGCTTTCCAATTTTTCACATATGATCTCCCATTTGAGCCTTTATTCAAGAAATGGAGAGGGAAAGAGGGTAATTAAAAAGGAGAGCTGGACAGTGGAGAGTATTTTCCATCGTATTATTTTTATCACTAAAAAGAATAGTGAAATTAACATATTCCAAACAAGAATAGCTCCATGTCAATGACAAAGGAGCTTTGCCTAAAAGGTAGAAGTAAAAGGACCATGCTGGAGAAGGTTTTGATGTCCTTAATGCTCATCTGAATTGTCAGAAAGGCATCTTTATCAGCAATGAGTCACTGGTAAAAGGAACACCTGTATGTAGTCTTTAGGCAAATTTTAATACTCAAAGACATGGCACATACCTACTATTCAGGTTACCTTCCACACAAAAAAACGCCAGGTCTCTCCAGGATGTTGGTCAAGATACTTGATGATCAATATTACTTTAATTTGATTTGAATTATTAAAAAGTCTAGACAGAATTATCTATGAAAGGATGCAAGTTTTGGCTTCTAGGTACAGAATCAATTCATAAGCCAGAACATTCATTAATGCAAACATAAAGAGAGAAAGGATGGCAAGTCACAAGTGTACTAACTTAGAAATGGTCTCCATAAAAACTTGACTTACCATGGGGATTTCTGAAAGGGAACCAAAAGGGGTCTCTTTAGAGAAGTGACTGATGCTATTTATTAATCTACTTGCAAATAATGTCAAATTTTAAACTTGTTCCAAAGAAAACCATCTTCATAATTTTTTTTTTACGTCAGCCTCTTAATATGCTGAAGGAACCTGTTCAAAATGCTTCAGCAGTGAAGTGACTTAGATGATAAATGTGTTCTTCAATCTGTGCACCAGTCAAGTAGCAATAAAATCAGAATAACTCATGCAAAAATTTTCATTATGTTTCTAAACATACTTATTTACATTTTAAATCACACATTAGACAATACAAAATATCTTTCACTTAGACAGGTGTGAACTAGGAAACAGATGCGTTCATTATACATAAAACAATTTGTTGACTTAAAAAAAATACTCAAAAAACTCTGTGGTTGAAGTACTTGGGCCACGGTTAACTTACTTGAAAAAATATGGCCATGGCTCCGATTATCCTGTTTTCAGAAATTGCAGTTTGAAAGCTGTCAAAGTCATCTGGATTGTAAAAGAAAATCTGCATCTGTAAAAGAAAAATTAAAAATATATTAGTACAATTTTCACACTTCCACAAAAGTAGAGAGAATTGTAAAGTGAACCAGTACTACCCTTACTAAGGTTATTCATCTCTCTGTATTTTGTCTTTGCTAAATCACTTGAGAGCAAACTCAAGATATCCTATCACTTCACCTTCACATACTTCAGCAGGATCACTAAAACACACAACTCACATAACAACAACGCCTTCATGCCACCCAAACTAAGTAACACCAAGAGCTTCTTATCTAATAATACTCATATTATGGTGGAAGTTCCTTATTAAGAAACAAAATTTTTTATGGAATTATACACGTTGAAGTAGAAAACTGATCTGTGAGATTCAGTCCACATGTTAAAATTATAAATGCTCAAACAGGTACATCTTCATAAACACCATCCACTCTAACAATGAGAATTTGAAGGGGTCTCTCAGGAGCCTTGAGAAATAGAGTAAATGGAATATTTCAGTAACTCTACAAAGAGATACAATAGTAATGATAATAATGCCTTACATTTCACAGTTTGGGAAAAGCCATCACATATATTATCTCACTCAATCCATCTAACAACCCCTGTGAAAGTGGGGCAAAAATGACTACACTCAGTTATAAATGAGCAAATAGTGCTCTAGAAAGTTGATGTTATCTTGGCTAAGGTTAAACATCAGAGGAAGAATGTAAAGTCCAGATATTCTCATCTCAACCTTGGATACAATCTCTTACATTTGGCTAGAATTTCTTATTCAAAAAGCAGGACATAGATAAATCATCTTAAAATCATTATACAATTTTAATGCTTGAACACTCTGATAATTCACATAATTTGGAGAACAAAATAAAACCACAGACCACTCTCCTGAAACCACGTTTGTGATAAAAATAACAGATCTGGGTTCCTATTCAGGTGTCCTCTTTTACTTGCCTAGGTGAGCAAGCTAATTTCTGGGCATCAGCTTCCTTGTGTGCAGAATCAAGTAGTTACCCTTGGTGGGGTGGGTATGGGAACCAAACAAGTCAGTGTATGTAGCACCACGCCTAGGCCTCACCGGTGCTCAACAAATCACCACCACCACCACCACCACCACCATGTTGTAAAGCTGACGTTTGGTAGACATCTTAAAATTTCTAACAAGAATGTGATTCTGCTAAAACTTCTAGAATAAGCCTGCTCCTTACATTAAATAAAATCCCCGGTATCACCAGATCTCTCCCATGACCTCTTTTCTCCCACTTATCCAAAATGGCATGATGCTAGTTTCTGTAACAGACTGAACAACCGCACCCAAGATGCAGTTTGGAGACTCGATGCTGAATGATAAATTCCTCGCGGTGAAAGCGAAGACAGAGACTACCGGAGGTATAGGTCAAAGATAAACAGAGTCCTACCAACTGAATTAACCAAAATGTTAAGAACAAGGTGACCTTTCTTTTCTGAAAGGTAAAATCTGGTAACCCAACTCAACAGGATACTATCTAGGAAAACTCAGGTACCCAAGTGGATGGGTAGATTCTTTTTGAGGACTTTCTTGCCTAAAGTGAATTATTTTTCTCAGACTGTGAATTTCCACTGAATCTGGCAGCCATCTACAAATGTGTTGTCTGTAGGTTTGGACAGCTTTAGACATCATGAATTTAAACTGAGAAAAGTCTACTCAATGATGGGTAGATTAAAACAGTTTAATACTGGGTGAGCTGCTTTGCCCAAAGCTACTATCCCAAGGAAGAAACTTCACAGAAGTATATTCAGAAAATTATACTTCACTTCCCTTTTAAACCTAAGGACCTCAGATTAAGTAAGTTCATAGACAATTATCTTATTCTTCATCACATGAGCAAGGAGGATGTTGTTTGATGCATCACCTGAATAGTGTGTGATACAAAATATGTTAAGTCTTCTTCAAGGGCATTTTCATTTACAACTGGGTGAGAAAATTCATTTTTAGAAAATGTCTTTGAGTCATGGCTCCACCCATCAGGATAATAAAATGCCTCATAAAAAGAACAGCAGCGTAGGTCTGAAATATCAATTTTCCAAGTTGAAATCTACTGAATTATGTTAACATTTGAAGCTATCTTAAATATAAGAATAAATAAGTAGATGGAGTTTTGCTGAGTGAAATGGACTTTAAGTTATTTGAGTGTTATTCTTGAGGAGACATATTTGAGCAGAGGCAAGAAACCCGTTTTCCAAAAACATCTTTGGAAGGTGCTGGGGTGGCTACTAAATACCTTGAGCAGCCCATCGGCCTTCTGTCCCTGCTCTCAAGAGCCACACTCACAGCCTGCCCTTCAGCCTCCCCGAAGTGTGTTCTTTCTAATAGTGTGAATCTAAGTGATGCTTACTGTGTAGCAATCAACCTCCTGAAGAAACAGTCACATAAGCTGAAAAGATGGGGCAAATCCAGCAGCAAAGAGATCTATTAAAATTACACCTGTTTCAGCACTACTTCCAATTAGTTACATTTTACCCCACTTGCACCCTCTCTGTCTACACACATGCACAATTTTTGAGTCATTTATGAACACTTAAGCGTATAATTTCTACAAATAAGGATGTTCTCTTCCATATAACTACAGTATAATTATTAAAGTTAGCAAATTTCATTTTGATACTATACTATTATCTCATTTACAGTGCATTTTCAAATTTTGGCAAGTGCCCAAATAAGCCCCTTTTAGGCCATTATTTTGGTTCTGAGTCCAGGAATCCAATCTATGACCAAGCTTCGCATTTAGTTGTCATGTCTGTATGCTGCCCCTCCCCCACCCCCAACTTTCATCTGGAGCACTCTTTCAGCCTTTCCTTACTTTGGTGGTATGACATATACAGGGCAGTTATTATGCAGAACCAGGTCTTGCCTCATGGATTTTATAATTAGATTATGAGGTGCATTTTGGGCAGGTTACCACAGTATTAATATTGTGTCTTCACAGTGCACGGTATCAGAAAGCACATTAAATGAGTGTTTAAGTTGTTCACATGGTTAAGGTAGTGTCTGCTAGGCTTATCTACTATAAAGTTATTAATTCTCCTTTTGCAATTAAAAATTACTTTGTAGGGAGATATTTTGAGGTTAAATATCCTTCCCTGATCTAACTTTCATCTACTAGTTTTAGTATCCACTGATGACTTTCTAATGCTGCCCTATTCCTATATTCATTAATGGTATTCTAGTGTAAGGTATTGTCTTCCCTTCTTCACAGTTTAGTCATTCATTCATTCATTTACATCAACAAAGAATCAATTTATTTTGCTTTTATTTTATTTGGGATGTTATAATCCATTACTTCCAGTATTGCTGATGCCCAAACTCCCTCAGATTGGCCCCAAAAGAGACTCCTCAAACAGATTCCTTGATGATGTCACATTCCCACTTTTTCCATTTTTTGAAACCTCTAATGTGCAGGCAGATGTTCTATGCTCATCTTGTTTATTTAAAACACGTTTTCTTGATTATTCTAAAACAGTTGTCCCATTTTTTCTCCCCTTTATTCCCCTCCACACTGTGCCCCCGCTCCCACCATCATTCTCCCACCTTAGTTCATATCCGTGGGTTGTACACATAAGGACTTTGACTTCTTCATTTCCCACAGTATTCTTAACCTCCCCCCATCTATTTTGTACCTACTATTTCTGCTTCTTATTCCCTGTATCTTCCCCCCATTCTCCCTACTCCCCATGCCTGCTGATAATCCTCCATGTGATCTCCACTTCTGTGAGTCTGTTCCTGTTCTGGATGTTTGCTTAGTTCATTTTTGGGGTTTTTTTTTTTAGGTTTGGTTGTGATAGTTGTGAGTTTGTTGTTACTTTAATGTTCATATTTTTTATATTCTTTTTCTTAGATAATTCCCTTTAACATTTCATAAATAAGGGCTTGGTGATGATGAGCTCCTTTAACTTGACCTTATCTGGGAAGCGCTTTATCTGCCCTTCCATTCTAAATGAAAGCTTTGCTGGATAGAGTACTCTTGGATGGAGGTCCTTGCCTTTCACGACTTCAAACACTTCTTTCCTGTTCCTTCTTGCCTGTAAGGTTTCTTTCGTGAAATCAGCTGATGGTCTTATGGGAACTCCTTTGTAGGTAACTATCTCCTTTTCTCTTGCTGCTTTTAAGATTCTTTCCTTATCTTTCATGTTGGCTAATGTAATTACTTTGTACCTTGGTGTGTGCTTCCTTGGATCCAATTTCTTTGGGACTCTCTGAGCTTCGTGGTCTTCCTGGAAGTCTATTTCCTTTGCCAGATAAAGGAAGTTCTCCTTAGTTATGTTTTCAAGTAAGTTTTCCATTTCTTGCTCTTCCTCTTCTCCTTCTGGCACACCTTTATGATTCAGATATTAGAACGTTTAAAGTTGTCCTTGAGGTTCCTGAGTCTCTCCTCATTTTTTTGAATTCTCGTTTCTTCATTCTGTTCTGGGTGATTGTTTATTTCTTCCTTCTTCTCCAAACCATCGATTTGAATCTTAGTTTCCTTCCCTTTACTGTTGGTTCCCTGTACATTTTCCTTTATTTCACTTTTCATAGTCTTCACTTCTTCCTGTATTTTGCAAGGATACTCAACCATTTCTGTGAGCATCCTGATTACCAGTATTTTGAACTATGCATCTGATAGTTTGCCTATTTCTTCATCACTTAGTTGCATTTTTCCTGAGATTTGATCTGTTCTGTCATTCGGGCCATATTTTTTTGTCTTGGGGTACCTGTTATGTAGTAAGGGGCGGAGCCTTAGGTATTTGCCAGCATGAGGCAACCCACATTGGAGCATTGTGATGCTGTATGTGGTAGGGGGATCAGAGAGGGAACAATGCTGCTTGCTCAGCTCTCGGTGGTCTATGCTCATCTTGTATTTTCCCTGCTCCAGTACTAACATCGGTCATTTCTTGAGTGAACCCTTGTTCCTTGTAATGAGGAAGGCTATTTAAAGAGCAAATATCTTTATCTCAGTGTTTTCCAAATATGTTTGAGGTTAGAACATTTTGGTTCTTCAAGAAAACTATACAGCTTAAGACCGAATTTATTCCAAACAGTAGCCTCTTTGCAAGGGAAGAAAAGCTATGTCAACTTTGTATAAACAGATGTCCCTCTACCATGCAGACTGCCAGAAGATATATAGGTCTCCCTCACAACAGGAACAAACTGCATGAAGCTCAGCTACAAAGACAATGGTAGACTGTTGTGTATCAGAAAATAATCAATGGGCCAGTTCAAAAAGCACTTTGAAATGCAAGAGCAAGAATCACAGACCTGGACACATCATTCATTTCTACCTTGTGAAATGGCTGCAAAGGAAAAAAAGCTCCAGGCGGTTCTCCAGCAGCATCAAGGTGATAGATAAAGTAGAGCATAATAGGACCTAACCTGACACTTAGAAAATAGAATTTCACTGGGGGAAAAAGCACCATGACTTACCAGGAGGCATGTGCCAAAATGTACATTTGGAAAATGCATGAACAAATGGCAACATTGCCAAGTAATGGGAAGGAGATGAAATGGTACTGTGCGCATAGGGTTGATGGCAGTTGGTGTTCTGCTGTTTGGGTACTAACATGACGTACACAGAGTCACAGCAAAATGCGTACTTAGCTTCCCCTTTCTCCTGGCTTCCACTGAAAATGACGCTAGTTGCAATTTCATTTAAAAATTAGGTATATGTCTGGTTTCCAGTATCACTATCTGTATTAAGCTGAATAAATAGAAAACCACAAATCTAAAAATTAAAGTCTTCTATGTTTTTATTAATGATATTTTTCAAATAGCCAGTGAATTCCCACTGTACGCCAGGCCCTGTACTATTATTCCTTAACATAAGGAAGGGTGGCAGGCGTCACCATAACCTTCATTTCACAGCCAAAGGAACAAGGATTTCTAATTTTCAGAGCTCTTAAGGAAGGAGGGTAGGGTCGTGACAGAAACCTAATTTTTCCAATCATAGCCAATCAAGGCCTTAATCACTATGCTTCCTCCCAATAGGCATTTTTTTTTTTTTAAATTTAATGTATACTCTGAATAAGGTGCTCTGGAAGATGAATACATAGTTTGTGCTTGGGAAGACCAAAACATCAACAATAAGACAAGGTTAACTTTTTCTCCCTGAATGCTGAAGTTGTGTCCTAGGTAAATTCATCACAAAAAACCTAAGACAATAAATGGTCATGGTCAAGTACAGCATATATCATATGAATAGTAAAATGATGCAAGCAATGGGCAAGAGGGGACATCTTGTGGAAAGGTGGACTTCCTATCCTCCAGTGTTATATTTGTGCGCATTAGTAAGCTCTCACATCTCTGTGATAATGGTGGCAAGAAGAAATGTCCCAACACAAGCCCCCAAAATCCAACAGAACCTTCTTTTGTGATTTAGAAGACGCTACATTTTCATTTCCTCTCAAAGATGCACTCCCCACACATACATGGCCCCCCAAAAAAGTCATGATGAAATAAGTAAGGGAACAGCATGCAGATAGTTCAGAAGAAAGACAATCTACTGATTATTCTTTAGACATTTCCATGGAGTGGAAGAACCCACAGGAAAATAATAAATAAGATGTGAACAGGATGTGATGAAGATGGTAACTAAAAAGGGAACAGCAAAAATTAAAAACCACATAGGAGGCAGCAGATAACAGAACTGAAGAGATGAAATGTATATTTCTAATGATACTTGGCACTAACCTGCAGAAATCCAGTTGGGAACATGGTGGTGCGCAAGGAACAGTTGTCTAAGAATAAAAATGTGTAGCGAAAGCACAGTAGAGCTCCAACACAGCTAAAAACCTGCCGGATCCACTTTGTTGGATGATTTGCATAGGATAAAGCCAGATTCAAGGTTTTTGTACAATAGGTTGGTAATATTAATTGAGTTTTAGATTATGGTGTATTGATCCAACTATTGAGGCAGATCACACACACTTAACATAGCTGTTATAATTATTTCATTCTGCCATTGGCATCAGACAGGAAGATCAATGTAGACAGGACATCTATTTGCCTAGTTTAAGGCTTGTCTTGAACAACACTCTTCATTGTAAATACTAGTCACTTATTTTTGGAGTCAATAAAATGAGTGCAGGCTCTGAGTGACTAGAAGCAAGGACTGCCAAATGATAAAGCCACAAACACTATAATGAGGCTCTTACTATCTCTAGAAATAAATAACAAAATGAGTAGCAAGGAGAGATCAGACTACTAAGAGAACAAATGGATTTACAATGCAAGAGAAAATGCTCAAGAAGGTGCAAATATATTCCAAAATCACTGTGAAATGACTAAGTGGTCCCAGGTATGGTTACGCTGAACAGAGATTATATTACTCTCTCTTTAATCTACAAGATACTCAAACAAATTCCTACATAAGCAACTCTAGCCTGAAATTTTAATGCTCCAACAAAAGAAAAACCTATTCATTTAAATTACAGAGAAAAAGGAAATACACACTCTACATTACGTAAAAATACGTAACATAAACCTTCTGAATTCACAACCATGATATTGGTATTTTTGTATCAATGCACAGTTTTTACTTGCAGTTACCTTTTTACAGGATCATTATAACTGTGGTGGTTAACTTGACAATTTTATATATCAACTTGGTTAGGCTCTGGGGCCCATTTGTTTGGTTAAACACTATTCTTGGATGTTACTGTAAAGGCATATATTTTTAGATGTTATTAATATTTAAACAGCAGACTTTGAGTAAGGCAGGTTAGCTTTCATAGTAGGGTGGGCCTTGTCCAATGGGTTGAAAGCCTGAAGTCTCCCTAAGGGGAAAAAATTCTGCCTCCAGAGGCAACACAGAAATTCTGAGTTTCTAGCCTTCGGACTTAAGACCACAATATAAACTCTTGCTAGAATTTCCAGCCTGTTCTACAAATTTCAGACTTGCTCACCTCCTCAACTGAGTTAGCCAATCTGTCATAATCCTAATTTCCATTTCCCTCTCTCTCTACACACACACACACACACACACACACACACACACACACACACACACACACCTGATACATATACCTCAGGCCCTACAACTGCAACCCTGGAGAACCCTGACTAGTACATTTCTAAGATCACTATGGATTTTAAGCAAACATATCCAGGTGTATGTATATGTATATCACGTTATAAAACCATTCTGCAACCAGTTACTTTTTGAGCATCTCTGAGCTGTGTCCTCCTCATTCACCTCTGCTCACAGGCTTCACCCCTAAAGAACATAGCAGCCCCTGTTACAACCCACTTCACACTCTTGTGACTTACAGAAAATGTCCATGAAGCTGGCAGCCAACACAACGGGGTGATATTAAATGAAAATCAACAACCATGGACCTCAGCACGAGACCTGATACGTACACTGAAGACACAGGAGACCTCCAAGGCTCAGTGTCCCCTCCTATCAAATAGAGGTGATGTTTACCTCATGGATCATTGCAATAAAGATTCACAACTCACATACTTTGGAAAAGTAAGAACAAATTAATGAGCTCTCACTTTTCATTATTATGTACCTTTGTTACTTTCTTCATGACCAGAAGATATGCAAATTAAGGTGAAAACAAACTGTTTCATGGTCCAGCCAACATCCCTGGGAGTCAAACCACAAGGAATGGCAAAGATATCTGTGTGGGCTCCGCACAGTCTTCACGTAAGAGTATTTTTAGAAGAACTGTGCTCCAGAGAAGAGCAGGTATTCAGCATCTTTGCAGGGAAGGTAGCGGTTAAGTGAACATTCTGAAACATTTGCTTTATACAGTATCATTAATCACAGAGTAAACTAATCCTTAATTATTTCCTTTTTTCACTTCACCTATAACATGGAATTGTCTTCAACTGCTTTCCAGCAGGAATCCAACATTTTGGAGGAAAACCCAAAGGCACACCAGGGCTACGTATGACTCACACACACTCAGGTGTTGGGATGTTCTCTGATCCCTTTTAAAAGTCTCTGTGTGTAACTTGTTTATGCCATTATATGTCTATTTATTAGTTGATTTTTGGAATTTCTGGTTCAGTGATGCATCTGATTGGCCAAATAAATATTGAATCCTTGTGATTTTCCCTTAGTAGGGAAGACTTCAGGTGTTTGTTTATAACAGTAAGTTGAGTTTGTCAGGAATTTACTATGAATGATTCATGAGTTATCAATATTTCTTACAGTTTAGTGTAAGTCTGGACACAAATGAGGTAGGTTCAGTATCTGGCTATATGTTAGCTCAATACCCTTATTATATACTCAGGAAAGAGGGCAGTAAGCTCTCTTTCCTGAGAGCTATAGCTCTCCCATTTAATAGCTGTGTGACCCGGTTGAAGCAGTCACCCTCTCTGAGTCTTAACAGTCCCACAAGTAAACTGAGGATGAGAAATGCATCACTGGGTTACAGTAAGGATTAACTAAAATAACTCAGGTAAATGCCTCCTAGGTCTGGCACAGTGCAGGCCTGATTCACGTCTTTAAAAATTACTTAAAGGGAGAAAAGAAAGGAAAAAAATACAAATGAATCAGTGAAAGGGCTATTTGCAGTAGCCCCAAATTGGAACCTACCAAAATGCTGGTAAATTAAGAGATGGATAAAAAAAGTTGTGACACAGTCAGACAAAGGATCTAACAGGACACTCTACACCTACAGGTAACGATGTATACAAATCTCACAATGCTGAGCCAAATAATGTGTGTGTGTGTGCGCGCATACACACACTATGTGAGTCCACTGGAATGAAGCACACAGCCAGGAAAGCTCATGCAGCTGGATACCCACACAGCGGTTACCCCTGAGGGCAGTAAGGAAGTGGGACTCTGGGGGTGCTGGTCAGTACCCTTTCTTGATCTGGGGCCTGGTTACAAGAGTACAAATATTCATTCAGTTGTAAACTTAATATTTGTGAATTTTCCTCTTTGCATATTAGACTTCAATAATAAATCAATAAAATCAGCTGAATAGCTGCACTTTTAAAAGTGGGATAAACAAAATTATAATGTCAACTTGATAGCAGAGCAGGGCTGAGTTTGCTTCTTGCCCTGCACCCGTTCGATTCAATAGAGGCTTCTCTGAAAAGCACATGGTAGGGCCAGAGAGAACCCATCCGCTTGACAGAGCAAATTCAGGTCACTGTATCAAACGTATACAAATGAAGAATCAAGGGACCAAGCCTTGATTCTTCCCCACCCCTTACCTCTAGGCGCACACTGCAAATGAGGCCAAGAAGCAGTCTCCTCCATAAAACATGTCACAAGGGTTGTTTAAATGTATCCAAATCTTATAATACTTTACCTGAATTAATCCCATTAATCTTTACTATCACCTTTTGGGGTAGCTACTGCTCTTTCCTCATTTCATAAAAAAAAAATTAAGGCTAAAATTACTAGGTCTTGTCTCAGAAGCAATAAAGCTGGAACTCAAACTCAGGCATTTGGTTGCAGAGCTCACACATTTAAAATTCTCTCCATACAGCATCCTGACCAGAATTCCCACTGGCAATGAGAACTACCCATTCGTTATCTCTGGGACACTAGCACTAAGCTTTCAGAGCAGCGGTTCTCAACCAGGGGCAATTCTGGACACCAGAGGAGATTTGTCAATGTTTAGAGACCTTTTCTGTTACCATAACTGCGCAGAAGATGCCACTGGTATGCAGTGGGTAGAGTCTAGGGAGGCTGCTAAACACCCCACAATGCACAGGACACTCTCCCCACAAGCAAATAATTATGCTGCCCAAAATGTCTATAGTGCAGACGTGTAGAAACCTTGTATACACCCACTGCCACATGAAACCTAGTCACTGGATATGGTACAGCCCTTCCTTTTTCTTTCCTACTCTCACTCCTGAACTTTAAAGGGGGAGGTACAAGTCTGTAATTGGGCCCAAAGACTGGGGGAGCAGTCTTGTCCCCCACACAAATCAGTAGCTTCAAGGCCACTTTCACCTAACTTTCCTTGCTTAGGCAGTTGTTTTATACTCACAGTTGGTACTGAAATACAGTGGGCTCAACACCTTGGCCACAGTGGAGAGGGAGGGGTCCCCAGGTGCACCTGGAACTCATTTGTATTTCAAAAACATGAAAATAATCACCACGGTGTTTGTGCTCTTTGTAATATGAAACTTTTTAGAAATTGCTTTGTACTTGGGAGTAACAGCCACATGATTCACCATGAAATGAAGTCTGGAAAATCATTTTGGATAAATGGACCTATAAATTCAATAGAATTTCCATGACAACACAGACTGCAACAGTCAACCACAAATAAGAGGTTATAAATCATTCAAAACCAACTAGGAATCAGCAATATGTCTCCCACTTTAAAATACAAGAAACCTGAAATGTAGTTTATCTGTTACTTACTCACCCAAAGTTCCCATTAGAGTTCTTTTCTCACTTCTGATATTGCATTTTCTACCTCATAATAGGTTTTGGGGAAATAATGATGCCAAGAATTTGCAATTAATCTAGATAAAATTAACACGGGTATAGAGTCAGCTGCATTCTTCCCCTTTTCCTCACCAGAAGCCCACAAGAAGCTTGTGCACCAAGTTATGTGGTTTTATCTAGAAAATTACATTTTGCCCTGCGAAGCTGCCAGATCAGGGGCTCCATAAAGAAAAGGCTTTATGCAAAACATTTCTGAAAACACACATGCAAGACAACCTGGACAGTTTCCAAATGCTTTTGAGTTCTATAAATCAAAACCACACCCTCTACCGTTCTCAGGACAAGCTCCACAGTGAAGCCCTTGAAAAATTGGCTGGGCCAACCAAACTAGAATATCTGTTCTTTACAAGAGCTCTCTGCTCCTCTGGTCACGTTTCATTCTGGTGGGGGTTCCTTTACAAGGGACTCTTCTAGATACAGGATGCCAGGATGTATCCCACTGGGCAGTGCTGGCCCCAGGACCAAGCACACAGTAGGTACCCATTAAATGACTGTGGAATGAATGACTGGAGTGAATTTCTCTCATGGGAGGGAATGTGTTACATTCCCCTATTCAGAACCTCTTTCATCACTAAGCCTCCCTCATAGCCAGCAGCTTTGGAGAACTGACAGGTGGGGTGGGGGGGGGAACTTCATGGAGCTACGGATTTGACCTCCAGGAGGGCTGCACACCTCCTGTGATGCTGCCAAAGGCTGTGCACGTGTGCCCTGGGCAGTATCTATCACTTTGCAGGACGTGAACTCTCATGGTCCCATCTGTTACCACATACTGATATCTTCATGACACATTTTCAGCCCTGAGCTCACGTGGTCTGTGGCTCTTATCAAAATCTTCAAGGGCTCACCACAAAGAACATATGTGAACATGCCTCTATGAGCACAAAATGCTCTCTTTCTCTGAGATAGATCCTAGATGTGGGTCCAACAGTCCTCTAAAAATGGTACATACCTTTTGTACTTTAGATAATGATGTATGAGAACACCAATCTTCCCACACTATCGCTACCCGTGGATTTATAGATCCTTCTTTTTTTACCCTTTGAATGAACAGTTATGTTCACATGCTTAATCTGCCTAATGACCAATAAAGAGTGAAAATCGGTGTTTATTTTTTTCTAATTATTTCCATTTTTATAATTTAAGGAGGTTCTTTATTTAGAAAATTAAGATTTGTCATAGGTGTTGCAAATACAAAGAAAAGCATACAGGTACATTTGTCTCACCACTGTTGGCATCAGGGAAAAAACTGACAAATAGGCACTGACATTGAAAGGTCTTGAAGATATATTGTTAATGAAGTAAGTCAAGATGCAAAATTAAGTCCATATTTGCATGAGAAAGAAAGCCATACAACAAAATAATGTCTGTATTGTGTATGAAGCTGCGCAGCTATACAGAACTAAGGAAGGGAAGGAAAAGGCTCTGTCAGGAAGATAACACAAACTCTACAAGAGGTTTTCTCGAGGGAGGGGACTTGGATTAGTTTGGGGCCAAGAAAGGCAGTTTGTTTTATTGCAACTGTTTAAAATATTTGCTGGTTCTAAATAATAGCTCATCTGGGGGAAAAATCTCCTTTAACATGAGGAAGATAAAAGAAAAACTGAAAAAGCACAAAACCAAAATCATCACGACTGCTGAAGAAGGAGAAGGTAAAGCAGATGGATCCATTTGGGCCAGTTCCGAAAACTGGCCACATCAACAAAGTGCTCCAAAGGGGTTAATCAATAAGCCCCTGGCGACGCGACAGACAGCCCAGTACCACACAGTACCCTCCTTTACTACTACTTCACTTCAACACAGTTCTCTAATTTGTGCTGCAATGAACCACACAACTATTCCAATTCACTACCACTCCAAAGGAGGGAAGAAAAAAAGAAAATACTGAGCTAATGTTTCTGATCTACACAAACTAATGAATTCATTTAATACAACCACTCTGTTGAAAAGTGTATTTATTTAGACTAATAATACTTTCCCACCTATCTAGCCATAAAATTACAATGTGCACATCTAGTACACACAAATTGCTAATTCTCACAGACTACACTTTTGGTCAGAAAAAATACCAGCTAATGAGGGAACTAAATAAGGCTACTCAGAGCTGGGCAAAGCATCAGCGTTGCTGATGTACTGGGTACAACCTGAAAGGAATGACTTAGGGAGAAGCCTTCAGGAGGTGGCTGAAGGCCCCAGTGGTGAGGAGAGCAGGGCTCCGCCTCCAACATGGCTTTGATCAGAGTTCAGAACACTTTTGGCGAAAAGATCCTCCTTTTCATGAATTCCCCAGAGTATGAATTTTGGATTTCATAATCTTAAAATCAGAGCAAACACATGATGGAGTACCAAAGATATGATTTAAATATGTAAGTTCAAGTTTAAGCTCTGCCTCATCTGGTTTTAAGATCATGGGCAAATCACTTAATATTCTAATTACCTGTTTCTAAACATGGAAAATTGAGATGATGTTTCTAGGTCAGTATGGATGATGATGAACTTAAAAATGTTTAATGACAGAACATGACCTTACAGGTTTGGTTTTAGGATTAAACACCACAGGGAAATAAGAATGCCACAAAATGTATAGGATGTTATCAATATTTTCTTCCTCGTAATCATTATAACTATTACAATTACTATACAAAACTTTTTAAAAAAAAATAAGTGTCTGTGTTCAACTGGTCACTTGGTACTGACTTCATTCTTTGTATGACTGCAGATCAAATACATTGTTGATTAGATTTTCCCATTGTGTTTGATATTCTCCTCCCCCAACATTTTATTATAAAAATTTAAAAATACATGTTGAAAGAATGCTGCTGTGAACACTTTTATATCACCACCTAGACTCTACCATTTATATTTTAACGTGTTTGCTTTATCAAACAACAGTCCATTTTCCTATCCATTCATTTAATCAGGTACTGAGTTAAAAAAAAAAAACAAACCCATCAGCACTCTCTGACAGCCGGTCATTGTCAAACTAGGAACTTCAGCATTAAGGGAAAGCCAAGCAATGTTTTCCAGGCTTTGAGTCCAAGCCAGAGAAAGCCTTGCTGGTTTGCAAGTAGGTTAATAACTCTATTAATGAGAACATCTTGAGATTCTGATAGCTACAGCCCAGTGGGGAACTGTTAATAATTTGGAACAAAGACAGAGCTTGAGAAGGGATAAAAACAACAAAATATCAATGTCATGGCTTTTTCAAGCCAAGAGTCTACAGGGAAAAGTGTCGGCCTATAATTATGTTATTGATTGGTTCCATTTATGTCTCATCTTGGTCAGCTAATATAAGAACACATTCAGAGCGACTATACATTAAATATAAATCAAACACTTGCTTGTTTTACTTGTCTGGAACCTATAGTATACAAAGTAACAATGAACACACCCAAAAGTCTACCCAGGAAGCCTGGTTCATTATCTTCAAATCTGAGATATAACCACCACAGAGAGTCATCCCCACAAAACTCCAGCCCAAAGTCTTTGTAATAAAGAAGGCATTTTAGACCAAAAAGAGATTACAATTGGATACCTTAGTTGGGATTTGAGCAGTGTCATAGCCGCTACCAGGGAGATTCATGGAGTTCAAGAAGCATTACTTATAACAGCAAAATACTGTAGACAAGTTCACTGTCAATCAATAGAATGGCTAAATAAATTGGATGCATCCATACTGTGGAATATCACGTAGCTCTTAAAAAAGAATCATGTGAATTCTATATCTGATATGCAAGGATGCCTACAATATATTATTGAGTTAAAAAGGCAAGTTATAAAACACTATGTACATGATCATCTCATTTTTCAGGTAAAGAGGATAAAAAAAGGAGGACACAAGGAGAAAACAGGCCTGCAACAATCTACAGAAAATTTAACTGTGGTTACCTCTGAGAATTGAAAACAAAGAGAGAGGGATAAAACAATGGCTTCAATTTTTACTTCCTATAATTAGTACTATAAAAGATTTTTTAATGAGAAAAATTTCTGTTATGGTATTTAAAATAAGTGAAAGAGAGCAACTTCAAAGAAAGACTAAAATGGAACCACACAGCACATGGATGACAAGATTTGTTAGCAAACTCTTACCAAGTATTGACAGACAGGCAGAATATGTACACCACCAGTATATCAAGGTAAGTAACCTTGGTACGTGTTAGAGTGAGCACATACATGTAACACTCTGACCCCAGAAGCCTCACATGCTCCTCTATGGTCAGTATGCTCAGGAAGGAATAACCATCTCCTGACTTCTACCAGCAAAAGATTCATTCTCCCAACCTCATCCTAAACATGAGATTGCATGATGCTTTAAAGTAAATCCTCTGTTTTCATACTAGGCCTTCATCCACATCCTTAAAAGACTGCCGAAGTTCATCAGTTATCTCTTGTTCCGTGTTGGAGGTCTGTAGGAGCCGTATCAGAGTCTTTAGAGGGCAACGTATGCAGCTATTTTCAAGGTGGTTCCTGGTAAGGGAGATGGAATGGTCTCCCAAGACCATTGGAAGACCAGTGGTCTACCAGATACTGCAAGAGCCCAAGTCTAAAAATCACAATCTATACTTTGGTGAACTCCACTTATGAAACAGCTGCCAGGCCATGTGCTTTACAAAGATTAGGGAATTTTATCTTCATGACTACTCCATGGGGGAGGTGTGTTGTTATCTCCATTTTAAAGAGTGGGGAAGGGAGGCTTAGAAAAGTGTAGAAATTATGAGCAGTCAGGGATCCAAACCCGATCCTCCCTAACAGATCAGACACCTAGGATGTGCTCCATCGGGCCACATCCCAATCAGCAGGAGGATTATTTGCTTCTGCCTATCAAGAGCAGCACACTGCTGTGGAGCCCCCAAATGGCAGGACATACCCAGGAGACACCATAAAGAACCCTTGTCTGCTGATCAGATCTCAGCTTCAGTGGGTTCTGACCACTGGGGCTGCTTTCTTTCCTTAGGGATACTCGACCTACTTTTTCTCACAATGCTTTGGTCAAACTTCAAGTTATGTCCCACTTGCTAGATACTCATAGCAAAGTTCCAAAGCAGAGGTTAGGAATGGGGTTGTACCAGATACTGCACAATAAAGCCAACAGCTTATATGAAGAGCTGTGGGCATGTAAATACAGTTTCCCATCCTTCTTTCTGACCTGCAGAGAGAAAGGCTGGACCCACAGAAATCTGCATGCTAGGGAAACACTTCTGCACATGCATTGTTGTATTTTCAAAGAACCACAGGTAGGGGTTTTATTTTTATTCAGAATATTATATTGTGTCTTAATATAGCCCTATGTCTTGTATGAAGGTTGGAGTATTGAGCTTTATTATTTTTTCAAACACCTACACTGCAAGTGCTTTTAACATGCTGGTTTAATAATTCCTACCTACAGATTCTTCCACATGACCATCTATTTGTGCTTCACAAAGATACCTTGTTTTTTGGTTCCCCATCTGGGAGCACAGGGTGGTGGAGAACACAGAGCTCTCCACATTCCCAAGTCTTAAGCAGCACATTAAGACCCCTCTGGAGTTCCTGGGCATTACCTTTTCGGAACATTAACTGCATAGCAGATGGATTTTTTCCTTTTTCAAAACCATTCTGCTGGACCTCCAGGCCATCAACACTGTGCCTCTTGGAGCTGTGAACCTGTCCAGACCCTGCCTTGGCAGAGGTATCTTTGTTAGTTGGCATTTCCTGTGGTAAAGCTCTGACTGCTTTTTCCATTTACACGGGCTCTTACCAGTGCCTACAACCATGTTAATGGTTGGGGACGGAGAAAGCACACTGCGTGATGTGGGGGCAGGAGCACACCCTGGGGAGTAGATACGGTGGACACATCTTGGGAGACAGTCCCGGGGTCGTGGCAAATCAACTCCCAGAGTGTTTTTCCAAAAAGAATAGTAGTTCTCCATCTTCTTGAGCAGTAGAAAGGAAAACAGCATGAACTGGAGGATGAAGATGCAGGTGAGCCTTAAGTCAGAATTTCTGGACAATACTCCTGTGTGCAGCTGACTGGCAATGGCTTCTCACCATAAAGAACAGGTTAAAAACCTCACAAGCTGTCCTGTAGGTGGAACTAGGATTTCCCACCCCATCTCCCTAAGACAGAAGGCCCATTAAAACCCTGGTCTTAATTGCAAATAACTCCCAAAACAGTAAATAAAAAGCATTAACTTCTGGTGTGCTATTAGAATCATTTTCTTTTTCCTGGAAATATGGATAAATTCCTTGCTGTTCAGATGAAAGATCTTTTACTTGTATCTCAAATTTACTCCAAAACTTCTATCTTGCTTTGAAAAATTGCAAACTGTCTAGATAACATGTATAAAACATGTGTTTTAGTTTTTAACTCTCCTTTTTCTCTGCTGTCCTCCTCGTGTCCAGTGATGCCACAGAGCCTCTCACAAGTTCAATAATGAGGGCCTGAGCTCCTCACACTCTTGACCAGCAGTCACTCTACGGAAACATGAAGTCTCTCAGCACAGCCCAGCCCAGCAGTCGAGCCACAATGCCATTCCGACCTTTCTAACCAGTGGTTCTCAAGTGCTGCCCTTGTCCACTCCTGCACCTCAAGGATATTTGGCAAAGTTTGGACACATTTTTGGTTGTCACAACTGTGGCAGGGTGCTACTGGCTTACATAGTAGGGAGAGGTTAAGGAAGCTAGTAAACATCTTATAGTGCAGCACATGACACAATGAAGCATTATCCAGCCCAAGTCAGTGCTGAGGCTGAGATTATCACCTTCTATTTAGACTAAACAATGACTCATACGCTTTTGTACACAACACAGTGCACGTAACACATCTCAGTGAAGACCAAAAACCTCTAGTTCCACGACAGTGGAACTAGCGCTTCTCACTGGGGTACATTCCAGGTCCATCCTGTCTGGACAAGATGTTCGTATTGCGAAGTCTGCCTAGTGACTGCTGGGTCAAGGGTGCACAACATACTCGGATATGCACACTTGTACCAACATGTGAGGCTCCCACTGTCAGAGTCTTGGGCAACGGAGTCACATGGAGTTGAGTTCTCTCTCTACTGCTAACTAACTGGGTGACTTATATTATGTTAAGGTTTGAATTGTGTCCGCTAAAAAATATGTTTTGGCTGGAAACACCAGTACCTGTGAATATGAGTTTATTTAGAAATGAGGTCTTTGCACATGGTCACGTTAAGACGGGGTCATCAGAATGGCTCTAATCCAATTCCTTAATGAAAAGAAGAAATCTGGATACAAAGACGCAAAGGGAGAATGTTACGTGAAGACAAAGGCAGGTGATGCATCTGCCAACCCAGGAACACCAATGATTTCCAGCAAATCACCAGAAGCGAAGAGAAAAGCACAGGGCAGGTTTTATTCCACAGCCCTCAGAAAAAACCAACCCTGCTGACACCTCGGTCTCTAACTTCCAGTCTCCAGAACTAAGTAAGAAACAGTACATTTCTCTTGTCTTAAAACTCTCCTGTTTATGGCACTTTGTGGGCAGCCATAGAAAACTGATACAGGGAACTTCGTAAGTGTCTTAACTTTCTATTATTACATGATATTAAACGTAATAGTACCTAGTTCTTAAAGTTGACTTGAAAAGCAAATGTGACAAAGAGATGTGGAGTGATCAGCGCGTGCTAAATGTTCAACAAGCAACAGTTGTTCTCTCAGGAGGACACCCAGCCTCGATGATCTGAGCCCTCATGGCTATTTCTGTGGCACCTTCAGCCTTTTTCCTAACACATTTTGAAATTCTAATCTGAAATGTAAAAATGTAGTGTGGTGTCATCCTGAAAATGAATGTAATGCTATCATAATAGTCCTATATTAATTACTGCTGTAAATTTTGCAACAGTAAAAGCATGGACTCCATTCCACTAATACTTGAAATATAATTGGGCCTTAATTACAATATTAGCCACAACAGCAATTTATAACATGAGTATATCAATTCAGCACAACCAGAAGGAAGAAAGCTTAAGATGTACTTCTACCTGGAAAACTCCTACTCATCTTTCAAGACTCAAATTAAGTATTAATTTGTGATGCATTATGTGATGCATGTGATGCATTTCCTGACCAATCAGCAATTAGTCCCATGATCAGACCCCCCAGAGAAACCCAGGGCAGGGATGACTTCCTGCTCCCAATGTAGGCTATAATCAAGGCTTAATAAGTTGACAGTAAACCCAGGTGGCAATATACATGTGCCTTCCGTGTGAGCACCGGATAGTCAGAAGCCACAACTTTCTCATCTTTGAAAGCCCTGTCACATGCTGCCACATGCTTAATAAATGAGGGAATAATGCAGTTCTGTTACAATCATTAAATATGAGTTTTAAAAGGTACAAACATAACAGGAATTCCCATTTTTATTTCCATTTCCATAAACCTGAAATTATTCAAATGTCCTGAAGAGATGGCAATTGGGCAGCTGCTTTGACTTTTACTGTTGACACTGCCTCTTCCTCCTGACAGACTCTTCTATGGTGACCAGGGGAAGTCAAGATACGCCCAGAAGAAAGAGTACCCTCCTGATCCTTTCCTCTTCGTCAAATTACCCAACCCCCCACTACTGTTAAGAAATGGCAAGCTAATCAAATCAACTGATCCTCACAAATGGGTCTGCAGACACTAATATCTTTTTTAAAAATTTACTTATTGATGAGAGAGAGAGAGAGAGAGACAGACAGACAGACAGACATCAATTTGTTGTTCCACTTATTTATGCCTTGACTGGAGATCAAACCCAAACCTGCAACCTTGGCGTATCTGGACCTGACCAACTGGGCTACCTGGCCAGGTCAGACACTAATATCTTAACGAGCTACACAGGACTGGTGACATGTACATTAAAGACCAACCACATAGAGAGAAGCCCAAATAGAGAGACAAAACCATAATCGAAAATAGTAGCTAACAATGAACACTTCAAATACTATTGAAAACCTTCCAGAAGATTCTGCAGACAGGCAGGACTTTTCTCTGGCTCAGAGCTATTGAAGTTATAGAAGTTTGAGTATCCCAAGAATAATATTCTAACAAAATCAGAATTAGGATATAAGCAGCAATTATATCATGAACAGGCAAAAGGGGACAGAAGTGGACCAAAGTAAGCACAACAATAATTTAGGGGTGAAGCTGAAGTTCCTGACTGGGAAAGGGCGCAAGGGAGATGACAGGGGTAATGGAAAGGTTCCATATCTTACAGGAACGTGGTTGTATAGAGACACATATGTAAAATCTATTAAGCTGTATACTTACTACTTGAAAACTTTACTATAGGTATGTTATACTTCAATGCAAAGCTTTAAGCATGCAGCACTGTATCAACAGCTGGCTCGTCAGAGCAAGAAGACAAATTATCTAACCATCCTTTTGGCCCTTTGAAAGCCCTGAGGGTGTGGGAAAATACACGTGGTGTCTGTATCTTAGTTTACATTTAGAAGAAATCTCTGAACAGAGACCACTCCCTGAAGACCCAAGCGAGCAAACCGGAATGTAACACACTGAATACTTCTGACCCCTACTGCAGGTGTGAACCACATGTCATGCTTGTCTTTCTTAGAGAAAGCAAATTCATGCCTCCAGAATATTAAGCACCAGCTAGAGAAGTTTCAAATATATGAAAGCAAGGCAGTGAAATTCAGAATACAGATAATCACTTACAAATTACTGATTTCCTTTAGAGAGCAATTACATTTATAAATATGAGTACAGTCTATATTAAACCAAGAAAAATGACATTCAAATACCCGTCAAGAGTTTGATGTACCCAGGGAACGTACACTAACACCACCTTTTGTCAAATGGTATTGAAACTGGAAAAGCACATAGGTTTAAGAGATTCTGGTCTAAAGAGTACTTTAAAATTAATGTGTGGCATGAGCTGAACTTCCTGGCTATTCTGGGTAGATCCTTTATTCTACCAACAAAGCAATATGCAAATCTGACCAACAGAGTGAAGGCAATTTATGAACATGTAAATACAGGTGAGTATTTTCTTTATGGTAAAAATCTAACACTAAATGGCAATTTCTTTTTTCTTCTTCTTCTTCCCTTTTGTCTTTTTAAATTCAAGCAATAAGGTAATGAAAGGCAAACCAAATGTACCATAATACGCAAAGCTTGGCTATTTCTTCTTTTATAGAAAAGTGGTCCCCATTTTTCAGGTCTGTACCTGCCCCAGCCTTCAGATCCTTATGTGTGCATGCATTCCCACCATGACCTTTGTTTACTGGTAAATTATATATTTGGATTACGGTACTAAATAACACAATACATTCTTCTAAAACACACAAAAGTAGAAAGGAAAATAAACATTGTTTTAAAATATCATGCTATCTTTACCATTTTATAATAATTTACTGTGAGTGCGATGTTTAATGACAAAGGACTGAAAAGCATACATCAAAATTGCCTGGATCATTTATAATTTTCATGTCAGAGCTGATTAGATTCTCATTAATTTTTACCCATATGGCTGACAGAGGCATGTTGATTGATCCACTTGTCTATTTTGGGAGTGGTGGTTTAGTTAAAACATAACATTAAGGCATACATTCACTTTTCTGGCACATACAAAATGCAATTGATTGCAATATGCTGAAAGCGATGGAATGCTCATGTGGCTTGCTGTTCCGATCCTTTCCACCAGACACCTGCCACACAAGACATGTGACCTCCTGGTACACAGACCACGTGAGGGTGCAGGTATCACGTATATGTCAAATATTAATAAAGCTTTCAGGTCCAGGACAGGCCTCTAGAATTTGAAGAGTTTAACATGATAATCCATGCCTCTAGTTTTGAGAAATTTCAGCTTGGTTTGTGGGTATGACAGAAATAATCTACAAATGTTATTAGGAAGGCACTTACATTCAGAGTGCTCCTTCCTAGCACACTGGTTCCTCACCTTGGCTGCAGAGCAGGGTCACCAGGAGGCTGCTGGAAGATCACATTTCTGGGCACCCATGCCAGAAATGCTGATCACGTCTGTCCAGAGCAGCTGAGCCCAACACATCCCATGGCACCCAGTAGGACCTAGTATCCTACTGCCTCTCCAATCCAAACTGGAATCAAATGGTAGTGAAACTGTTGCTACTTTCTATATCTGGCTCATGGATGACACTTAATAAATAACTTGCTGGATTAATGATCCCAATGCAAAGAATGGCAGCCTGATGTGGAGGCAGGAAACCTGGAGGTGAGCCCCAGTTCTGCCCTAAGTAGCTCTACGCGCTGCCTACAAGACACCTGTGGTTGTAACCCCACCTCTGGTAACCAAGTTCCACTTTTCTTTGGGCAACAATGCCTTCTCCATCCTTAGAAGAAAAGCTTCCTATGGAGCCTTGAGCTAGAGGAATGGAAATATGATCCATTCAGACACAGCAGCAATTAACTGGGAATTTTCCAAGCAACAGTCAGAAAAGACTTTTATCTTTCATTGGATTCAAACCCAGGAGCATGGAAGCTGGAGCTGCTGGAGAGAAACCCAGGAGACAGGCTCCTTCAGAAAGAAGGGCCAGGCTAAGGAGAGAGGTTCCTGATATCTTACATTTATTATCTTAAATCATTCCCACCCCTGTACTTCTTAAATATGTGAACCACTAAATTTGCACATTGTTCTTAAGTTAAACCAAGACAGATTCTGTAGTTCCCAATTCAAACAACACTAACACAGCTGTGCAAGACAAACAGCATTCCTGTTCTTCATTTTCCTTCTCCAAAAAACAAGGTCACTGGGCTGTCCAGCAAAAACCCTGGCAAGCCTGTATTTCTATTATGTTCTACATAAATCAAGAGTCTCTGCATCCTATTTTTTGTATGATAGATTTATTGTTTTACCTGCTGTACCTCTTTTAACAATTTCTGTATTTAGGTACTATCCTTTTCCTGATACTGTTAACATTCACTGAAACACTCAATCAGCTTATTTTTTCAATCTACTGACAGCCTTAAAGAACTCTTTGGTGCCATTTTAGGGGGATATTCAATTATTTCTAATATTTTCCCAATTTAATACTATTTTTTTGATGTTTTAAATTTTGATGCCCAGCAGAAACAATCCTATAGAAAGCCACATGAAAATTATTCCCTAACACGCCTTTACTTCAACCAACAAATTTTAGCTGTCCTCAGAATTTATCCGAACAGCTCAGAAATACTTCTCTTTGCTGCTTTTAATTCCCTTTGATCTATTATGCAGGCTGAGGACTGCAGAATTCATAAAATGTTCCCTGTGTAAGTTTCACCAATTCTCCGATCAACATGTTTTGGTAAACCGAACCTACGCAAGTTCAAGAACAGATTAAATCCTACACATCACTTGGGAAGTTACTGAGTAAAGATGTACTTGATTACATGAAACAACAAACACCTTCAAAGTAAACTTGTAACTTCCATGTAAATGTATCAAATAGAAAATGTATTATTACCAGATTGGAACTTTGAAAATTTCTTCTAAGCGAACATTCCACTAATTTATTTGGAAATAGAGAAATTCTATAAACTGAAACCCATTTTCAAAGCAAAAAGATGCTTGCATAATCTGGGGTAAAACCCTAAAATGGCACACATGTTGTTCACGCTGCCTAGATTTGAAATGGACAGAAACAGCCTGAGTAAGGGAGGACAGTGAAAGAATTTTTTTTTTCCCAAATTGCTTAAAAAAAAAAAAACTTTTTAAAGGAACCTTCATCTTCTCACTCTTGTTTCAAGGTTATCAACGCCAAATTTGTGTTAAAGTCACTTCTCTTTTTTGATATTTCCACATTCAGTTCACAAAATATTCAGTTATACACCGTATCCCCTTTGAAAGGCCAGAGAGAAATGGGCAGCAGGCCACCTGTTCAAGCTTATCTCAACCTTCTTTTGCTCAGAGCCTTTAATTAAATGAAAGTTATGTGCCTTCAGTGGACCAATTTTTGAATTATATATATATTCTCCAGCTTTGTTCCTTACAAGAAAGGAACAAGAACACCTTTACAGAACAAATTAAATGTGATGACATAGCAATTATGTGATGCAGGTAACTTGCTTGATTCTAGATGGAGAAATAAGGACCACACCACTTTCCTTCAATTTCAGTCTACAGGGGCTTCCTGGCACTAATTTGAAAGATGGCAAGACATAAGTTTATATAAAATGTTGTCCCTCCTACTGTGTTTTCCTACACCTCGACTCGACAAGAAGTGATTAATAGCTATTGTAGTTTTCCATTGAGCAGACAGAAGGATTTACTTTCTACCTTTCTTGTCTACACTTAGTCGTCACAAAATATGTATCTTGAGAGAAATAAGGATACACTCCAGACTGTTTTGTTTCCCCTTACCCTCATGCCCTAAGAATCAAAGGCAAGGAGAGCAGAAAAGTTACAAATTTCCAAACAAGCAGATTATAAAACCGTTACCCAGCTGGACCGAATGAGGTTTTGGGCTGTGTGGAGACACTGTCTCGTGTGTGTGTGTGTGTGTGTGTGTGTGTGTGTGTGTGTGTGTGTGTTTTCTCTAATCTTGGGAAACAGCAACATTCATTGCCTTCTTTCCTTTCTTTAAAAAAAAAAATTAAAGCAAGCTTTTTTATCATCTGTATATAATTTATCTTCTTTTCTCCATAAAACTGCATTATTATGTTAACATTACATTAAATGTGAACCACTCGGAGGTGGCTTGCAGAGGTAAACTGTTTTACTTTTAGCAAGCTTCTAAGGAAAGGAAGTTTAGCTCCCCAACATGAAATACAGTAATTAATGGAGTGTCAGGTTACTAATGCACATGTAAGAAAATATGAGTGAAATTAATTAGCTATGCAGCCCACTGTTTTAAGTGTAGACTGTAGCTAAATAGCTGTGCTGGCTATTTTGTACATCTAAATCTGAAATCCAGTTTTAAAAGGCAGGGGAGGGAATGGTAAGGACAGGAAAAGAGAAAAGCTTATTGTATTTATAAACTCAAAGGTCTCACGCGATTTCTGTCCAGGGAGAGTGGTCCCACCATCCTGAGGCACGTGCTACCTCTGAGGAACCCAGCATTGACATCCAGCATTGAAGAGAGGAGGAAACACTTATTTATAGAAGCTGACAGCTTAACGGGGTAGAAAAATCTTATATAAAACTTGAACTTCATGTAAATCTGAAACTGTGAACAAGGCATTCAGGGAAACTACTTAAATAATAGGAAGCTGGGCATGTGAACCAAGGAATCCAAACATTCCCGGCATTCTAGAAGCTACTTTTAAATCAGCATAGGGCAATTATGTAGAAATACATGGGGTTGTATCGGACAGCACATTTTAAACAGGAGGACTATTATTTAAGTTTGAGATAAAGTTTGCAAATTCAGCCAATACAGGTTCTGATTCTGAGCTCTATTTGTGACTCTGGCACTTAAACACATGGGCAAATAACCCTGTCCATATGGGATGGTAACATCACCTACTTAGCACATTGGTGAGAACTGTGACATAATTAGCTCAATACATAATCTTGCACCCAGGTAAGTCCCCAATTAATTACTGGCATGGCTTTCCAATGCATACATCGGGTCTAAAATGTCCTTTAAGGAAGGTCACAACAATCCAGATAAATAAACATCTACCACTAAACTTAAGGATAATTATCCCAAAGATTAAAAAATATATATATTCTTCCTTTGAAGGAAACCATACCAAAATTTTTGCATGAGAAAACATGACTAGTTCAGACATGCATTCTGAAAGTTTGGTTTTTAAAAAATCAGCATATAATGATAAGAGACAGAAAGTTCCCCAGGCTGAACATGAAGAAAGGCTTGAACTTAAATCAAAGGTAGCTAATAGGTTCAATCTAGCATGCAAATGCTGCCTAAACGGTGTGGCTGCTTGGCTCCAAGCTTCAAGAAGGATTAGGAAATCTATCAGTCTCATGGGAAAGGAGCCTATAATCAGACAGTGAGGTCTATCTAGCATGAGCCCAGGAGGTATACTCAAAAGGTATTTGTTATTCCTTCATCATATACTGCTGTTATTCTCCCTAAAAAAAGAAAAGGTCAACGGAAGGTGGACAGTCACATGGAAGAGAGAAGAACAGAAGAAATCCTGCAGGGCTCATCCCCATGAGCACCTTCAAAGCATGGATGAGGCAGAGTGGATGACAGCACACAAGAATATCCTTTGGGGAAACAGCCAGGTGTAATCAATCATCAACATCATCCAATTTATGTCTTGCTCCAATTCCATTCTTACATAATGGGTTATAGCTGGCCTTCTGCAGAAGATTTATAGAGGGGAGAGGGTGCCCAGATGAGGTAACTAGAGCATCCCACAGTTGGTATCTATGGCCTTCAATAACAGCTGGGAGGGGTGACAGCTAGTTTATGCAATCATCTTCTTTAAGGAAGCTGAGGGAACTCACCACATCTCGTTTAAGGAACTGAGGGAGAGTCGACCATATCCTAATGGAGAATCCAATACTAGGCTGGTCCAGCTGGAGAATTGTCCTTGAAGTGCCTGAGCTGCATGGTCACTCAGCTTTTGGCCTTATAGCTTGGTCTTATTAACTCTGTCTCATTTCAAAAATAATACCTATGAGTTAATGCAAAGCTTGCCTTATAATAACAGGTAAAGCTGGAATACAATTTTCAATGGAATATCACTAGGCCTGAGGGAAGGAGGAGCTCAGAACCATGACTTATATATGCCGTGGCCTACTAAGACAAGACCTAACATATTTTATTCAAGGTAATGGCTGAAGAATGATGGTAAGTGTGGAGTGACTGTTGCTACTCTACATGGATTAAGGTATTATAACTCATTACTAAGGGCACTTGACGTGGTATAAAAAAATAACAGCTTCCAGGGCAATGTAATTTACTTACACATGCAATATATATACTTCTGATTTGTAGAGCTGTAAATCTAAATGCTGGGCAAAATGAGGTTGAACTCAACATAATTCATATCATTGAAAGAATTTTTTTTTTTTAAAGAAAAAGCCCAGTGAGGAAAAAAAATGCATCAGTTTCCTTTCTGTTTCTTGGCTAGGGGCTATGCAGCTAACTCAATACCAGCTTTGGAGCCTCCAGTGGGTAAATTTAAATTTCCTTCAGATAAATGTTTTCCCAAATGAGAAAATGCTATTTTTAATGAAACCAAATAGCCTTAATTGGTTGTGATGGGAAGTAAACTCAGAGATAAACACTGTATAAATAATTCAAGGCTTTCCATCTGGGGAAACGTCTTCCTGAATTGGATAAAGAATATTCGACCAAAGACAGACTTTGCATCATTTGAAAAGCAACGACTGAATCTAACATTCAAACGCACAGCTAAGAGTCAAGGTAGCATTCTGAGACTCTTGCTAAGTTTCACCAAATGGATACCCTAGTCCCCAAATACCCCATCCCCTGTTAACAGTGAAAGCAAATTAAAACGCTCATCCTGGTCACACTCCTTTAACCTCTCCTCTATCACAGTGCCCTTTAATTTAAAATAATCATTATGTTGAGGCTTGATTAAAAGGATGAGAAAGAAATAGCCCCAAGTTTTCAGGACATACATAATAGTAAAATGCATTAAGTACTAAGGGCTATAATAAACATACAGGAAAAGTAAATAAAAATACAGAAGGGTAATTAATTCCAATGGGTGAAAAGAGAAATCTTAATGGAAGGGCTGGCATTTAGTCTAAGCAATGACATAGCTGAGATTAGAAGGATATTAACAACAATGGTTGCATAATGTTATTATTTTTCTTTTTTATTAATAGCCACAGCTAAGATTTCAGAAATATTTACTGTGTGTCACCCTGAACTAATAGCTTTAAACACAATAGTCATTTAATCTTACAATAATCTCAAGAGGTAAGCATTTTAAAGATGGGGAATAAGAGCTCAGAGAGGTTATGTGACTTGCATACCACTGTTCAGCCAGTAAGGCACAGAGCTGAGAATCCGCATTCATAATCAGATTCCGGCAATTCTGCCTCTGGAAGTGGTGAGCATTTGAAATGTTGCTGTTAGAGTAGAAAGATTCCAGAGAAAGATGTGAAGAAAAGTAACAGGGGCTCCCTGGCAGGCACGGGGCACTGGCTCCATAATCACTGTGAACAATTATCCTCCAAACGCCTTATCCAAGACAACGGAAACTTCCCACCTCATTCTTCCATGTTGCTTGTAGCTTTCTGCACGTATAACCACCTTCACTGAGCCACAATGATTTTGGAAAAAGTGCCTTGTTTTCTAATGGCCTCTGATGGAGATTTTAAAACTTTATTTTACTGACAATTTTGTTATCTCTTTCCTGTATTTTCTTTCTAACTAAATTACGCCACCCCTTGGGCAGAGGTTGGCCTTTTACTTTTTGAACTCCATGAGAAACTATCACAATCCCAGTAATAAAACTAGCAGAACTTTAGGAAAAAAATCAGGCCATGACAAAAGCTCATTTTTCTATACCTCAGTCAAGATGCCCTAAATTCTAAACCCCAATTCTGAATTTTAAACTTAACACCAAAAAAGACCTTGAAAAACAGAAGACAATATCTTATCTGTTCTTTAAAAATTAAAAATAAAACGCTTTCCCTCATTGTTGTCATTATTGTCTCATGAGAAGGAGACTGAAGTAATACAATTTTAATTGTATTATCCCAAGGCAGGTAAAAAATTATTTAATAAAATAAATACTGCCACATTAAAATTATTCTGAAATAAGCAGAATAGTTATTGGTGATAATTGAATGTTGATTTAAAAACCTTCATTTGCTGGTGGACAGCGAAAACAGAACATGAAAAAAAATACTGCGTTTTAGAAGACAAGACGCTGGAGTCTGTCTATAGACTTGATTTTGCAAAGTAAATATTGAAGCCAAATGAAAAACATATTGGGTTCCCTTGTATTTATTTACATAATCTTATGAGATCAAATTAAACAGACTAGGAAAATAAGTTTTGCTTTTCATTATGTCTTCTGTTAAAAAAGAAAATTTCAAACTGATGACACCTAGCCTAACAACCTCCTTGACACATGTTGTTCAACAACCAAAAAAGTACACCCTAAAGAGTACTTTCATATTGCAAGTTCATTGTAACTACAGAGTAGTTAATTATACGTAGAGGTTTTGACCCTTTAGGATATAGGTCAATTGGTAAAAGGTCACACCCCTAATTTCTTATCCTGTGCTCCCTGACACAGTGGTTCTGGTGTGCAAATATGCCATGAGTTCATTCAAGCAAGGTAACTAGTATTTACAGAGCACCTAGCTCGTGCCAAGGCATGTGGCTAACGGCTAAGCACACAGCCACGGACATCTACAGGAAGCGCTCGCGTCTCTGGAAGCTCATGGTGTCAAGAGAAAGAGAGAAGAAAACAAGCACTTCCAGCACAATGTGACAGAGGCTAGGAAAGACCTGAAGATGCCACAATTGCACCTAGGACAGGCACGAAAGTAGGGAGTTGGAGGTCCAAAGACTCCTAGGACAAAGCAATTAGATGATACCCAGAGGCTAATTAATAGTAAAGACCGGCCGTGTGAGGTAGGGGAGCAGAAAGAAGGAAGTCCTAAGTAAGGAAATACCAATAATATAAAAAGACACCAGAAAGACTAAATACAGAAAGGGTTTCAGCATAAGGACATACTGTAGAAATCCTGTCTTCAAGCATGGACGGTGAACCACCCTGGGGCCTGTTCTGAAGGCAAATGGTCCCGTGGGTCCCACCTTCAGAGCCCAGGTTTACTCCCCACCAGTCCTTGGGCCTGGCTTTTAGGAGAGGCCGTGTTCATGCTGGAGGCACTGTCTACAGCTCTGCCTGCAAAACTGGAGGGGAAGCTCCAGGCCAAATTTGCCCGTCTGAGTTTACCTCAAGTCCTAGGAGCTCCACAAGTAACTGGCATGCCAGCCATGCCAGATTTTCAGGGACACCTCAGAGGCAGCACACAAAGTGGTCAAGAGCTAAGGCAGGTCTGGGTTCTGACCTCGGCTCAGCATTTCCTGGGTTAAAACTGTGGGTAAACTATAAAGCCTGTCTGTTCGAGAGGGATGAGGATGATACAGAACTAAGAAGAGGCTACAAGGGTTAAAAGAGATAATGCAGGCAAAGTACTTAGCAGTGTGCCAATGACATGGAAACGGTCAGCACAGGGGAAGAACCACCACCACCACCACCACCACCACCACCACCACCACCACCACCACCACCACCTCTATCTGTAGCCGCAATCGTCACCATGACAAGTGTTACCACTCAAGTCATATCTGGGCAGAAAGGTCTAGTGGAAGATTTTTCAGACAGAAATGAGAAGTTCCTTTGAACTCATTGCTTTAATCTAAGAGAATCCCTCAGAATTTCAAATGCAGGAGGGGAGAATAAAGGCCAAAAAGTTATTTTTAAGCACAGTGGTAAATCTGAATATCTGTAGGGAGAGATTTTGGAGAATTTCCCTGCATTACAAATGGGAGGATACATAAGGTCATCCTTAATCCTTTGTCAATTTCAGGCTGAGGGTCCTATATGTTTCCGGAATTCACAAATGGTGTCATCTCAACCTTCTGACACCAATCCACTCACACACAGAAAAATATGCTGGCGCTACAATAGAAGAAACCACATTCTGTGTTCTGAATTTATCAAATTTGGCATCTGAAGACGCTTCTAAGTCTCTAAATCAATCCTTATCTGGAGCATTGCTGCAAAAAATCAACTCTGCTATTCAATTGCACACACAAAAAAATAGACAATAAATACTTAATATCTGTGGGTGCTTCCATACGCACCAACTCATATAATTCTCACAAACACCACAAGAACGAGATGTTACTGTACTACCCACGATTTACAGAGGAAGAGTCTGACATACTGAGAGGTTAAGGGTTTTGACGTACTTAGCAAAATGGGCAGAGCCAGGCCTCAAAGCTTGGTCTGTCCAACATAATCACCTATGCCTAATCTCTACATCTGTCTCCTGCAGCTTGGCAACCTCATCACTCTGCCTACGTAAGCCTCCCAATCAGTCTACTCATGAGAATCATGTGCAAAATTATTGAAACTAGTACTCTTATATGCAGAGTGTACATGCTAGGTCTGCAAGCTCTACACTGCAGAGGCCTAGAAGGAAGGTCTCTCAAAACAGAAATCAAGGCGTGGACCAGGCTCAACCTGATGTCACTGAGCAAGGTCTGAACTTCTGTACTTTACTACCCTATGTTCCACTTTAAAACTCTACTCATGAGAACCATGTGCAAATACAAATAAACTGTGAAGAGAGACTGACTTATCTGTAATGTCTCAGAGCTTCCATGAGAAACGAAATTGTATGTCTTAATCATTACCCACAGCACATTCCCCAAAGTTGCTCAATGTGAGATAAATATCTCTCATCAAGTGTGCCTTTGTGCCTGGCATCTTTAACCTTGAAACTGATATTTGGGGGGAAACTGTTTCCAATTTGTGAAACTTGGAATCCACTTTGGTGTATGAAATATAAATATGCTTAGAAAATAAAAAGTTTCTTCTTCTGTTCATTAGGAGGAGTCTTTCAAAATTTAGAAGCAATCCTTGTATTATGTTTTATACACAGATGCACCAAGAAGCTATAAAGGGAACTTTTTAAATATTAAAGACTTGAAGATGGTTGTCAGCTGGAAAAGTAACACCCTATAAAAAATACTTAACACTGAAAACATTTAGAAACCAACAATTTCTTATTAATCTATTTAATGTCAAGAGTGTCTCACTGAGTAGAATAACTTTTTAAAATATTTAACACGCTGCTCTAATGGTGGGGGGGAAGACAAGTGTCTTAACTACCACAAAGCAAAGGCGCCAAGTATTTCCAGCTGTGCTGGCAGCAGACGGGGGTGGGGGGATTTTTATAATGCACACTTAAGGCTCACCAGCTGTGGGAGTCCCTACGTAGCTGATCACCCAAAACATAGTCAGAAATCAAATCAACTCACGGCCACATTTGTTTAACCATCATCTATGAAATTAATTGCCCAGGATGGTAAATAAGAGTTCTGCACACAGACTGTCTTCCAATCTAACAAAAAATGGGGCTGAAGTTTAAAGTTGTGTACAAATCGTGATTTGCCTTAAGTGAAGGAAAATGTGGGACAAACACCAAAGTCTTTGGAAAAACATTTTATGCTTTCATGTTGCTATTACTCATCTTGTTTCCACAATTTTATTAGTGAAAAAGAGATTTTTTTCCCCATTGCATGAAAACACTGATTCTTACCAGATATGGTAAGGAACTTTCCAAAAGTTTCTAACTAATTTTTTTTTACATCAGTAGTACAAATAACTATTTTTCTTTTCTTGCACTCCCTCATTCACACACACACACACACACACACACACACACACACACACCTGTCTCATTTCAATTGTGCTAAATTTAACCAAATTATATGAAAATACTACACCAAGTGCTACAAATATATTTCAGTGTGTTTCTATGATTTTGAAGGGATGTCTGCATCACCCACCAAAGGATATGTATTAAGAGACTTTTGGAGAGAAAGGGAAAAACAAAAATCTCTTTCCTGTTAAAAATTGCACACCTTAGGACAGACTGTTTCATTTACTTTCCAAAACAAACCCATAAGGCAATTATCCCCATTTAGCAGCAGGTCAGGAATTGGGCTAACGACGGTTAAATAATCTGTCCAAACAATAAGCTGAACATGAGTACTGTCTGTCTGACTTCACACTCACAGTATTATGGACTGAATGTTTGTGCGCCCTTCTGCCCCATTCATATGTTGAAGCCCTAACCCTCAAAGAGATGATGGCTGGTGAAGATGAGATCTGTGGGAATAATTAGGAATAGATGCCATGAGGGTAAGGCTCTCAAGAGCTCTTATAAGGCAATGAGCTTGCTCTCGCTGCCCTAGTGCATAAAGAAGACGTCATGTGAGCAAACAGGGAAATGGCTGCTACCAGAAGCTAAGAGAAGAGGCCTCAGTAGAAAACTCATCTTGCCAGTATCTTGACTTTGGACTTCCCAGCTTCCTGAACTGTGAGAAATAAATTTCTGTTGGTCAAGCCACTTGGTCCCTGGTATTGTTATAGCAGCCCAACACTCAGCCACAGCTGCACAGTTCCTAGGTGGATCAGAAGTCTGACCAGAGAGGAAGACTTTCATTTTGGCACACAAGGGTAGTCTGTGTAGCCTGAGCATCTCAACCAGAGGTTCTCAAACAGGAATGACCTTGCCCCCAAAGGACATTTAGCAGTATCTGGAGACATTTTTGATTGTCAAAACTTAGAGGGGGTGCTACTGGCACCAATGAGTAGAGGCCTAGGATGCTACTAGACATCCCACAAATCACAGGACCGTGCTCCACAAAACAGAATGAACTAGCCCAAAATGTCAGCGTTGTTAAGTTTGAGGACCCCTGCTCTGAAGCACCACCTGGCATATAACAGGTGCTCAATAAACAAATACCTGGATGAATTCCATGGGTACTTATTGAGCACCGACTGTGCAAGACACTAGCAGTATATACAAAGAAAAAACAGGCACTGGTCCTTCTCTGAGTGTGCGCATATTCAGCACAAGGACATAAATTTCCCAGGAACACTGGGAAAATTATGGCAGGAAAGGGTGACCAATTTTAGAAACAGGCATAACTTCTCCAAGTACTTAGAGAAAATAGACATCCACACAGAAAGGGCACATGGACAAGGAGAGTTAGTCTAAAGGTAAGAGGTGAGGAATGGAGATGCTAACTAGAACATCCAGAAACAAATTCCATCAACCCTATAACCTTGCATCATGCCAAAAAAAGCTTATCTGGATATAATTAAATATATTCTTGCATGCTCTCTGTAGCCAGGCTGCCTGCATGCCCACCCTGATGCCATCACTTAACTGGCTGTGAGTGCTAGGGATCACTACATTAACCACTGGTGGCCTCGGTTTCCACATTTGGAAACTGAAGAAAAAAATGCACTTCTCTGATAAGGTAAGATGAGATAATGCAGTCAAGGATGATTAACGTTAGGTAATTGCCCTTATTGGCTTCTGTACATTAGGGAACACTACAAGTGCAGTACTGAGTGAGGGTGGTGGGAAGCAATGGCAAATTAAGCAGGAGTTATCTGAGAGCAGAGCTATGCACTTGCACGTGTCATCCCCCAGGCACAACAAAGAGGAATGGACTATGCCCTGGAGGCCCGATGATTTGCTCATGGCCATTTAATCATAGGATGGTACAAATTACCCAGCATTTGTCTTCTGGCTTGTTCTGAGTACGCTGTGTAGCTTCTGCTTTTCTTGTTGTTTATTTACATTGTTTCTTTTGGACTAAAGTCTCAGTAAAACTGCTCTGGGGACATTTTTATCTTTTTCCTTCCCAAGAAGTTGCATATGTAAGTGCACCATTAGACTTGAATCAGGTCAGTGAATCATACTGAATGTCACTAAAAGTGAGGCAAAGCATGCCTGGTGTCAACATTCTCCATTTGTTTAACTCTTGAATAGATTTTTTTAAAACTTTGTTTTATTTTTTAAAATGTGTATTGATTGTGCTGTGGCAGCTGTCCCAATTTTTCCTCTTTTGCCCCCACCACTCACTACCTCCCACTTCCTCAGGCAACCCTCCTACCTTTGTTCATGTTCCTGGATCATGTGTATCAGTTCTTTAGCTACTCCATTTCCTATACTGCACTTTACCTTCTCATGACTATTCTGTGACTACCTATTTGTACTTCTTAATCCCCTCATCTCTCACCCATTCCCCCACAACCATCCCATTTGGTAATCATCAAAACAGTCTCCATATCCATGTTTCTGTCTCTGTTCTTCTCATTCGCTTGGTTTGTTTTTTTTCAGAACTGTTGATAGCTATGTGTTTGTTGCCAGTTTATTGTTGATAGTTTTGATCTTCTTTTTCTTAAATAAGTCCCTTTAACATTTCATATAATAATGGTTTGGTGATGATGAACTCCTTTAGTTTTTTTCTAGTTTGGGAAGCTCTTTATCTGCCCTTCTATTCTAAATTATATCTTTGCTGTGTAGAGCAATTTTGGCTATAGGTCCCTGCTTTTCATGATTTTGAATAATTCTTGCTAATCCCTTCTAGCCTGCAAAGTTTCTTTTGAGAAATCGGCTGATAGCCTTATTAGAACTCCCCTGTAGGTAACTAACTGCTTTTCTCTTGCTGCTTTTAAGAGTCTTTCTTTATGTTTAACCTTTGGCATTTTAATTATGATTTGTCTTGGCGTATTCCTGTTTACATCAACCAGGCTTACAGTATTTGCCCCGCCGTTTACTTGAGGCTCCACTCAACCCAATTTACAGGCAACCCCTAGCCCTCCTACCTCTGGTTAAGGGACCCAAGACTCAGCATTAGAAGCAGCTAGCTTTGGATCACAGTTTGGCTCCACCTGGGAACCTCCAAGCCCAGTACAAGTAGCAGCCATTTGCAGATTGCTTTGTAGCTCATCACGTTGGGTGGCCCTGGGAGGAACAGAGGTGGTGGCTGATCCTTACGAACACCACCTGGGAAAACCCAGGGTCTGCACACCTAGTGGAGAACCATAGACCATGTCAGAGCCCCACCATCCTGCACTGACACAGATAACCCTCCAAGGAGGGTGGAGGTTGGTGGTCAGTGGTCATAGCCAGTTCTTGCAGCTGACTGGCCAGGGTAATCCCTCCCACAGACCTGCCAACAGCAATCAAAGATCAACTACAAGAGCAGGGTGTACTCAGCCCACATGCAGGGTGTATCTTGAGTATCCAGTTTGGGTGATAGGGGAGGCTGTGCCACTGGACTCTATAGGACATGCTACCAAGACAGGGAGTCATTAATACACAGAAACAAGCACAGGGATGCTGCCAAAATGAGGAGATAAAGAAATATGGCCCAAATGAAGGAACAGAACAAAACTCCAGAAAAAGAACTAGACAAAATGGAGATAAGCAATCCAACAGATGCAGATGCAAGGAACTCAGTGAGTACACTTCAACAGCATAAAAGGAGGCAGGCAAAAATGAAGTATATACTAATGGAAATGAACAAATTAACAGGGAATCAATAATAGAGTGGATGAAGGGGAGAATCAAATTAATGATATGGAACATAAGGAAGCAAAAAACAACCAAGCAGAACAACAAGAAGGAGAAAGAATTCAAAAAACAAGAATAATATAAGGAGTCTCTGGGACAACCACAAGTGTACCAACATTCACATCATAGGGGTACCAGAAAGAGAAGAGAAAAAACAAGAAATTGAAAATCTATTTGAAAAAATAATAAACAGAAGCTTCCCTGATTTGAATGGATTTCATGACAAAGTGTAAACATTACACGTAGATGTCACATTCTGAAATCTACCAGGTTAATCCAGTTCCCAGTGGAGTGAGGTGTGGCAGGAGGGTCAGCCAAGATCCTTAAATCATGTCAGGGCATGGACAGAAGAAAAGAGCATTCAGAAGTAAGAAAGAAAAAAGAAAAAGCATTTTTAGTGTCTGATGACTCAGGACCTATTATTTTCCAATATGATTTATTTATTTATTTAGCCAAACTAATCCAGAATTCCCTGTGTGAGTTCTGAGATATTCCAGATCAGACTCACCTTTCAAGGCTTTGCGTCAATGTCACTCTGGATGAGGCCTATTAAAGCTGAAACCCCATCCCCAACAAATCCATGGCTAAACTGATTTCCTTTCATCTACCCCATTTCCCCCCCAATACTTTCCACCTTTCTAAAAAGATAATTTATAATGTGTTTTGGTCTGTCTTCCTCTTGCTAGATAAATTCTATAATGCCAAGAACTTTCATCTCCCTGATATATCATCTGAAGTGCATAGATGGTATCTGCATACAGAAAGCACTTGATAGTGTATTGAATACATCACTGAATTCATGTGACATGAATCCTTCACTCCTAAATGTATAGTTAAAAATTAACATTGCTGCCACCAACTGAGGGACATGCATCTACAAACAACGTGAGGCCGCAGTGTTATCCAGTGCCCAAGAGAACAGCTACTCTCAGCAAGGACCGCAGCTAAAATGAGGAATTTCTCATTGGATGCACTTGCCATGTTTCCACCTAGAAGCTACAGCTCCTCCATTAGAGAATGATAAATGTCATTGTCATAATCAGACATTCCCCATGGTTTCCAATGTGCTGGCTTTTATGCTGAAAGCTAATGCATTAATAAAGCAATTGAGGGAGTAGGATTATAAGTCTATGAATGTCAGTGGCAAGGTTTCACGTATGTCACTTGCAATAATAAAGGATTCCAGAGAAAGTGCTGGGGACTGGGCAGGGCAGGACGACTGGTATTCTTTTTAATAGAGGATAGTGAAGACAAAAGCAAAAGCAAGTAAATGAGAAAAAGGAAGGCAAATTCAATTAATCATCACCGTACTGACACTTTAATGCATTATTGTTACAATTACTCTGAAATGTCCTGGAAGAATCTTTAGACCTCCTCACCCCACCCCATCCCACCCCACTCCACCCCACCCCACCTCACCCCATCCATTTTTCAGGGCAAGAAAGCTGAACTGCAACCTTTTTGATTGGCTTCATGTTTGGAGGAGCCACCTACCTCCCTGTTTCCAGGTGCTGCTAAGGTTTTTTAAGTATCAGGTTTATCTGATGACCAGGAATGCGTATCATTCTATTTCAGCTTTGACTTGGACTTGGAGAGAAAGTCTTCAAATGCAAAGTCCAAAAACAGTGCCATTTTCAAGCTCCAAGCAGAGCCCTAATGTTCCGATTTTGAATTTAAATTTACCCCAGGGTTTTGCTGTTTTGATCTAGCGACACTAACTTACTCAGAGGCCAGGGGCCGGCTCAGTGGAGGCCACAGTGCTGGGGCTCCTGTCCTGCCTCAGAATGTTTAATATTCTCGTCCATCACCTGAATCAATGCAGCATAGTCCTACTCCCCAAGAGGGAGCTGTGGACGAGGACAGCCACATGGACTAAGTTAATTTAAAAGGAACAGAGTGAGATTGCTCCCATTACATTTATCCAACGGCTCCTCTAGTGACAGGCTGCTCTGGAGGCCACACCCACTGCAGACCATCATGGGGACACCCGGCAAAGCCATGGTATTGATTTTATTTTAAAATCATTCAGTTTTCTTCTAAAGCAATGGATATTTTCGAACTTGCTTTTAGGGGAGAGGGTGCTGACTTAGTATTGCTATAACTCCTTTCTCTCAATCACTTGACTAGTCTGGTCACCATCACAATATCAGCTGTTAAGAATCTTAAAAAACAGCTACTGCTGACTATGTGCAACTCTGACAAACTGGAAGACTGGAAGAGGGGCTTGAAAGACATCCTACCGAGAGATGAAGCTGGAGCAGCCACCTTTCAGAGGCCCCACCATCAGGCCTCAAAGAAGCCACTCCAGGGTCTGAGCCACAGTGACACTTCTCAGTGCACTTCCCAGCTGGGTGACCCAGGGCTGGTGACTTTGCCTCTTTGTACCTCAGCTTCCTCATGTAATGTACATGAAGACAATACTGTCACCACTGGGTGCCTGTGAGAATGAAAATAATCCACATGCTCAGTACATACTGAGCACTCGGTACACTAACCTATATTCTCATTTTCTCAATGAGAATCATCAATTAACAGGAGGGTCCCTGGAAACTTCAAGGATAGTCAAGGCGGTTGTTACCAAATTCTCTCCCTTTTCTCCCCCCTCCCTCCCTAACCTGCATTTACTCAAAAAAGTGCAGGGGACAGTAAGTGTTAACAGGGACCCTATTCTCAGCACTGAATTGAGAGGAAAGGCTTCCTCCAAAAGTGACACATGAAGTGAGATGTTAAAAAAGGGAGGAACCTGCTCTGAGGTAGGAGAGTATATCTGAAGGTCCTGGGGCAGGAAGAGGCAAGGCCATCTGAAGGGAAAAGGTCTTTGAAACTGGAGCAGCGATAACAGGGAAAGAGTATTTCCAGATGCAGCTGGGGCAGGGGGCAGGAGCAGGGCCATGCACACGTGATGCTTTTATAGGATGCTTGTGCCAGCATGTGACAGGCAAACTGATCATCCACTGTGAGATTAGAACAAGATGAACTCACCGTGTCGCTAGCTTAGAACTAGGTCAGTCATTCAACCATTTCAATATTATCTTGCAGGAGCGAATTTATAGATAAGTCTGTGCAAATTCTGCCATCTGATTGCTCTTAGCATTAATAGTTCTGCCTGACAAAACCAACTGCCCCAGCCTAACACTCCACTTTTTAAGCCTCTTACACATGAAGAGGCGTCATGAGTTTCCACTGATCTGAAATTAAGATTTCCACCCATAAAAATATATTTAGATCCAAGGCTACATGTCACTTCTGAAATCTTGTCATTTAAATCATGTTAGGCGTTGAATGAGATATAGGTGAAATTCAACTTTCACTGCATTTTAGTCTCGATCACGGCGAATTTATAACCCAGGAGTAAATCTTGCTGTCAAGGAAAATGTCTTCACTAAATCAGATTTGTTGCTTCCCTCCTTCCTTCAGTACTTTTGTAAAATTGGAATGCTCTTCATAAAATCCAGTTGTTTCATTCCTTCCTGGGCCGCAAAATGTCTATTGGCATTGCCAATTTAGCCACTGGAAACTTCAGAATTTCTTGTAATGGTACATTTAGTATTCAGGTTATAATGGTACATTTAGCAAATGGATGGAGTGTTGGATATTTCTATTTAAATCTACACTTATTGTTGACTAAATCTAAATAAAACAAATGACTGAGAAAAAGGTCACCAATACGTTTTCTTGTAGCTGACTTCCCTCACACAATCCTCATCCTCACGTGACCTGAAGGGAACGCCCGACGCTATTGATGGCGCCTGCATTTCTCAAAACAAAAGCGTCCCCTGCCTTGTGTGATCACAGGTTTTCTTTCCACCTCTCCAGCTATTTCATTCAGCCTTCTCTACAGGCCCCTCTTCCCCCAGGGAGAAGGCTGCTCTGACTCTCACTCAAGCCGGCCCCTCTTAGTCACTCTCTTCATCACAAAGGCATTAACTGTCTGCATGCATGCTAATGCCCCTCAAACCTTTATTTCCAGTTCAGACTTCTTTCCTGAGCAGCAGGTCCATCCAACCAATTGGCTTGTCAGACATCTCCAACTAAATGTTCCCTGTATGTCTAGTATAGAGTGCCCCCTCACTGGGGTAGCTGACTCAATGAAGTACGACCTTGGACCCAGCTATGCAAACCAAAAGCCTTCACATCATCTGTCTTCTGTCCATTCCAGCACAAGGACTTATCACCTTCATTTCCCAAATGTCCCTCATATCAGTCCCCTACTATTCCTGGCCCCTGGCCCTGACAGATCTAGATAAGTAACCATCATCACTTACCATTATCACTTCAGGAGCCTCCCGAGGCGACCTCAGCCTGTAGGCCTCCTTAATCCATTCCACACATGACAGTCCCAGTCACTGCCTGATAGATAACCCTGGTCACACCCCTCTCCTTCTTCAGAATACTTTCAAGCATTCTCATTTCCCTTAGGATAAAATCCTAGCTCATTACTGCCATGTCCTTTGATGACACCACTAGTCTTCTCTCTTAGTATGCTTTAACTCGGTCCATTAGCTGTCCCGAACTTTTCCCTCAAATGTGCCATTTACTTCCTAAACTCTGGGCCTTGACATGCTGTTCCCTGAACACACCTTTCCCCAGGCCCCCTGATCCAATTCTTCTACATTCTTTAGGTCTCAGGGAATATGGAACTTATCACAGGAAGCAGACCCTGAGCTTTTCGGCTGGGTAAATGACTCAGCTTATTTTCTGCCAGCATAGCCTGTGGTCACCTGCGGGCATCTAACTGCGGTCAGGGTACTAGTTCTGCCTCGTGCACCTCGCACGGAGACCGCACACACCCAGAGCTCAATACCCCTTTGCGGAATGTTACAAAGGCAGTCGGGTCCGTCAGATTTCCTGTCCCATTCCAGAGGTGAATCAGCCTTCCTCCCCAATGAAGTCAAGGACAATTCCTCATCTTGTTCAGACTTTGCATAATTAGTCCCTTATGGACACTCACACCATACCCTTGGATTTGTCTGCAACTCAACATTCTTCATTTCATCCTGTTTGCTGTTCTTTAACCGTTCATGAGTGCATCTCACATCCCAAACTGGATTTCATGATTTATGAATCCCTCACCATTCCAAGACCTATGCCTCCTCCATTTTCACTTGAAAGTTGACTGATTGACCAATGACAGCATTTCCAGTAAAAGCCTAATTCCCTGTACCCATAATTATGAAACATGCTCAAGCTGATTAATACTCATTTAACCACAATTCTATAATAAATCCCTAGGTTGATAGTCTTAACTTATAAAAATGTTGCATCATTTATTAAAATAATAATTCATCTTATGTATAGTTGTCCTCACACCTACTTCTAATAATTCCCTAAAGCAATATTTCAACTAGATTGCTTTTATAAGTAATTTATGAGGATTTTAACAAATTGACATAATGTTACCATGTAAATATCGATAACAAAAAACTTTAATAAACATTTTTGATAATGTGTCAAAATGTACTTAGATAAGTGTAAAAAGTGACTTAAGTTAAAAAATCACAGGGAAATATTTGCCGTCTCTTCAGAGCTGTGATTTTATTTAGAACACACATCTGCATAAAGTTAAACCTGTGTTTGGATACACATGATTTCACTAAAAGCCTCACGCCATTTAAAGCTGAAGTCAATCGGAATACACAAATGATTGAGGTACACTGTAAACAATTTACTCATCAAACCTATATCCTGTAACAGTAATGTAAGAATAATCATGTAAGCAATTTATAAAGCCATTCAACCAGAGAGAGAAAATGCAAGTTGGAAAATCAGATGGGACAATGTCTTATGATAGGTGGAAGGTGGCCGGGCAAGAGGAAATGCAATGAGTTATTTAAGGAACGTTACTCTTGCGTGGGATTCATAATTCACATTTTATCGTCATCTATAAAAAAGTCTAAAGTGAATGCAAGGTCTTATGAAAGAGGACCTGATCTCACCAAATAAACGGGAGGGGATGTATCTGAGTGCATGCATTTTCCCTTTTCCACCTCCGCCCCTTTTAGCACCTTGAGAATAGAAACTGACTGGCTGGGATGAGAGGCGGTTTGAAGGTCATCCACGTTGCAGTCAATTTGCCTCAAATTTTAATTTATGTGTTTTTAAAATGTGGACAGCATCCAGATGGTAAGCTTTCCAACAGAGATGGATAAATTAATAAATAAATAACCCAGGCATCTCTTCAGAGGACACACTGTTATTTTGACTCATTCATAAATAACACTGAATGTTTTAGCCTTTTTTAAGGACATGCTAGGCATGCGAATTGTAGCTAGGACACCTCTGGTCACCTTTTGATAATGAGCCCGTCCTTAAATAATAGACACCTTTCTCTATTGTTTTAGAAAGCAAATCTGAAACTTCTGAAAATGGGAGATGGATTTGTGTGAATGAAGTAAAGAGCAGTGTCTCCAAATAGACTATAACTCAAACCTGTGAATCACGCTTGCAATCCATGCCCAGATGATTACAGGGAGTCTTGTAAGACCACCACTCTTGAGATACTCTCGCAGAAGTAAAAATGCACAAGTTCTTAGTGCATGAGAGAAGGGACAGTTTAGGGACTAGCCTTCCCCCTTTACTCTAGAAACACCCACACAAAGAATCACTGGTTCAGGTCCTGGTCTGCCATATTTATTCTCTCCAGCGTGGCCATAGTCACCTGGACCAGGTATGGACCACCTGACCAGTGGGTCAATCAAGTGTCTTTTCTGGGTCTTTGGCAATAGGCTGGAAGGACTGTTGGCATTAACCCATAATCTATGAATTCAAAAAGTATCGGGAATTGGAATGTATCACACTGACTGCGTGAACCTGTTTATGAAGAAGGTACAAAAGTAGCAACCAGGACGATACAAACAGAAACTGAAGATGTACAGAAAGCTTTCTGTCTACTTGGCCAGCCCCTTTCTAGCCACATTTGTGCCCTGAGTTCTGAGACACTCCTATATCTTTATAAGAAACTTCCCTTTTATGTTTAAGCTGACTTGAGTTGCGTTCTGTTTAATGCAACCCATGAGTACTAACAAAGCTAAAATATACAACAATATTCTGCTTCCAGGTTGTGACATGACTTCCCTTTTTGGTGGCTACTAGGCAACATAACATAATATGGCAGTGAGCTTGACTATGCATAGGAAGGTATGCACGGATTTGGAAATGCAATTATAATACCTTAGCCTCCTGTTTCTCTGTTTGAACTAAAAAACTTTCTTCTGACTGAATTAACAACAGACTCAATGAAACCACATATTTCATAATGTGTCTGGTTGTGCATTTCAGTTTTGTTTGGAATCAGAAACACTTGTCTCCTAGAATATGACAGATTAAACTATTAAAAATGTATAGTCAGTAATTAGTGTATCATTGCTAGAAACACAAGAACGTTTTTCAGTATAATGTAGATGTCACCACAGAAAGGTCATTTTGAAAGAACTCTGTATAATAATTTTTAAAATGCATGTCTTTTAACGGGACATTAAAAGGGTACCTTTCAAAGTGGTTCACCGTTCTATGGAGATTGCTTTCTTCCCCTTTGAAATGAAGAACCACGCAGATTCTGGCTTCCAGTAAACCACTGTCTCATCCTTTCGGTAATTAATGGATGCTTTGATAGCAAGAAATCCTAACGAACATTTTTCAAGCCTTAAACAGGGGCTGGGCTGATTCATACACAGCACATCTAAAAAGACCTGGGGAATAAATAATATGAGCTGCAACCACTGCCCAGAGCATTTGGGCACCAACCAGATTTCCAATGAGGGATGTGCTTTTTTTTTTCAATCATAACAATGAAAATTACTCACTGAGACACAAAAACATGCCTCTCTTCTAACCCCTGGCCTTGTCTTATAGATGAACACACATTTCCCGGATGATCATTTAGCAAATCCTTTCTTTAAAAATCACATTGGCTCCGAGGCATGGTTTTTTAATGGTTTTGAAAATCTGTGCTCATGAAGTAAAGTTTACTTCTTAGGTACAGCCTCTGACTAGGTTAAAATCTGATTAAACTAGCCTACAGGTAAATTTTTGTCAGCTACTTGGCTTAAAATATGAGCTGGCACTGGAAAATATTTGGAGAAATTTGATTTAGCATGGTAGAGACTTTTTCAGGTAAGGGACAAATAATTTTTAAGCAGACACTCGCTTTTAGGCAAGATTCTGCATGTCTAACACCCTGGCTGCTGAGCGGGGATCTGAAGAGCTGGTTTACTTTGACATAAGCTTGTTGGGTAGAATCTGCACTTCCCAGGGGAGCGGGTCAGGGAGAGGTGGTTTCAGCAGGCTGTGGCTCTGAAGCAGAAGTAAAGCCGCCAGTCAGAGCTCTGTGGCCAGAAGCAGCATAAAGTCCAGGCAGCGGAGGCCAGTTTAAGGGGTGCTACTGAAGACAGTGAGGGCTGCATGGAATGCAGACTTCCCTGCCCATACAACGTTCCTCAGGCCCAGAGAGGAAGTCTTCTCTGCCCTATTTATGAGTGATTTTTTAATTTTCGGTAGAAAAACAATTTTGAAAGAACATAATGAGCGTCATTCCCTAATTACCCTAATAAAGAGCCACTGGGGGAAAAGCACTACAAAAAAGGAAAAAGAAAATTTAAACAGTAAGGGGTGCCCTTTTCCTTAATACCTATGCTGACTCTAAATGATTACTGAGAATACATCTTGTTTTGACTCATTAGTTGTAACAGCAATAAAACACAGTAATTGTTACTGTTTATGTGCCCATACATCTGGCACCCTGCCAAATACCATCAACACCTATTTGTTGATTGTTGTTTTATATAACAATCTCCTAAGTAGGATTTTCATTCCCATTTTTAAGATGAGAAAACTAAGGCTTACAGAAGTAAAGTTATGTGCCCAATTTACGCAGGCAGGAGTGAAGGGGCTGGCATCCACACCTCGGACCACAGTATGAGCTCCGATCTTAGGTATTTACTGTCCATGTTATTCTCTGTGCCCCTGAGACCGGCACGAACGCCCCTGGGAGCCATAATATTTTACGGAGCTACAGAGAAGTCACATACATGCAGTTATAAGGGCTGTCTAGGAAGTAAAATACATGGACAAGAAGCTAATATGAAAAAATTTTAATGTCCAAATACTATATTTTCAACCTTTAAGTATGAAACTTTTAAAACCTCTGTATTTGATAACTAAGACTAACCCAAGACCAACATTTAATACAGTCATCATCACCCTTGTATGTGACCAAACCTGCTTCAGGCTAAGAGATCAATTCCTTTATCACTATTTATGAAGCGATGCTAGTAAGCATGAGAAATAAGCCAGCCTCACTTGCACCATTGATTACCAAGTCTTAAGACAGATGGCACTGAATAGTTTAATGCATGGGTTGCAAAATCATTTCTCTCTTTAATAGCATATCCTTTATTGAAAAAGAAATCATTTAAACATCATGACAATAAAGTGCTACAATTTCTATTAACCTTTCAAAAACCTTGATTAGAAATGCATCGGTAAAATATGAAAAAAGAATATAAAAAATGGTTTTGCCTTCTAAAAACCAATACTTTAGGAAGACACCACTTGAGGTTTTCTCTTGTAATTCAGATAAAAGCTAGGTCATCACTGAATACTCTATATAAACTATCGCAACAACTTTGCCAACTAGACTAATTTTTATTGTGTCTTTATGCTAAAAGGTTGATAACTTTTACACAAGTTCAAAAGAGAGTTATTCTGGCCCTGACAGGTGTGGCTCAGTGGGTTAGGGCACCATCCTGAAAACTGAAGGACTGACGGTTAAATTCCCAGTCTGGATTTCGGGCCAGGTCCCTGGTTAGAAGCAAGTGAGAGGCAACCGCTTAATGTTTCTCTTGCACACTGATGTTTCTCTCCCTCTTTCTCTCCCTCCTCCCCCTCTCCCTAAAAATAAATAAAAAATAAAATCTTTTGGAGAGAGAATTATTCTGAAACTTAATGATTTTTAAAGGATGGGGGAAAACCATCAGAGTAACTGAAGTTATATGAAGAGGATTCAAAGGGAAAAAAAAAACCACTCCAGAATGGTTACATTTAACATCTGTCACCAAAACACAAGCTTGGGTCCCTTTTGAAGTCCTGATAACTTAAAGCCAGGTCGTGTCAATTAAAAAAAAATAGTTAAAAGATTGGTTACTATGATAAAGGAAAAGCCATATAAAAAACCTAGAAAAATAATTTTCATAGTATTGAATTGAAAATTCATAAAAAATAATTATAAGTAAAGGAACACAAACACCAAACATTCTCAGAGTCTTTCTGCCAAGCTTACAAAACTAAGTTCTCAAAGGCCAAGGCAAAAGGTAAAGTAGAGCTCCCCACAGTAAGTAAGTTTAGTACATCTGTATCAAGAATATGTGTGTTTCTTTCTCTATATATAGGTCTGTATTCAGACCTACAATTTTTTTTTTACAGAGTTCTGCTTAAGCACAGAAGTGGCTAGTGACAGCTGAGATACCCCACATTAAAATTTCTCAGTGCTTCATCCCACTCTCTAACTCCGACTTCACTGCCCACATAGGAAAACCTTCTGGTCTAAGTCCCAGCCTATTACATAAACATCTTCCTTCTAACTGAGGTCACAAGCAGAACTTACACACTCCAGGAAGATAATGCTCATACCAATAAACAACAGGAAATTGCTGAGTTTAGGTCAAAATGATGGAGGACTTTTTTTAAAGATAGAGTATTACTGAAAATGAGGCATAACTTCCTACTACCTCATACTGGCACATTGGAAAGCCTTGTTTCAAAAAACACAAAACAAAACCCTATTTATGATTCTAAATCCAGAAATAAGAATTGAAGTCTAAAGCATTTATCAGATCTGAGTTTAAATTTATTCATAAATTGATCAATTTTTATCTATCAGATAATGTGTTAACAGAAGGAAAACTTGTGTCCAAACACTTTTACTTTCTTTCTTCAGATACCCATTTGACAGAAAGCATAATAAGTAGTGACACGGTCAAAAAGAGTCCATAGAGAGGTGAGTAAACTGGAAAATCCACACACAGATAATGAAACTCAGATCAGCTCTTGTTCAAGTCAACTGTCCATCCCATCCCATCGCTGCTTAAATGCAGGTAGTGCAGGCTACCTTCGTTTGATGGAATGCAAAATCAAAAACAGTCAAAGACAGTAATATAGCCAAGTGTTCTTTTGACATTATTTGGCATTCAAAAAGCATATGTTCTATATGTTTTTCCCCTAGTAAAAACACTATGAAGATAAAGAAGCAGACTTTCATTTCATCAAATAAATTACATCATGGAAAAGTGGGGAAATCAGGAACAGTGACTTGACAGAAAAAGGAAGTCATTTGTTAGTACCACCAGGTTGAGTTAAAACAAAGTACATACTGAATGAAGGCAAAAAGGACTTGGAAAAGGTTGAAAGTGAGGTGGTAACCAATATAACAGACACTCTCCAAACACCCTTATTTCATCTGTCTTTCCAATAAAGATGAAAATTAGACTTCTTTGAACCTCTTTAAGATTCAATTACTCTGCAGTAGAAATGTGGTTAATAAGAGTATTACTGAAGGATCATTATACAGTATCTTGTAATTTTGTTAATATTTCTGATGAACCTTACAATTATCCAGGTTTTACTATGCTCTAAAACGCTATGACAACCAGTACCTTCTTTACCATTTACCATAGGCCAGGAAAGTAGATTTTAACTTCTTCATATCCAGGTGGGGCACTACCCACACTGGCCCTGAGATCTCCAAACAATCTGTCTCTCTGGGTTTCCATGTCAATGAAAAAGGGCAGATTTTGGATACGTTCGAATTTCAGCAAGTTTAGTCATTTTTGGTAACTGCCTAAAAATTACTTTTTGTTTCTTTAATTATAAGTAAACAAGAATGATGAAGAAAGACAAAAGAAATACATTCAAAAATAATACTTGGAGACATGTACAGCAAGAAGGAATATTTCAAAGCAAATGAAGCACTTACTAGTAACTTTAGAGGAAAAAAATGTTTGAAGAAATCCCAGCAAGAAGAAGTAAGGAGAAGCAGAAGAGATCGGGGTCTTTGCCTAAAATGTCCTACTCGCTGCCCACTGGGGAATATACATCTGTATTCGCAGGGCGGTGGGCAGTTGAGGTAAATGTCATCATACTCTGTTTTTGTTCAATTCCATTTTTTGCCAAGGAAAAGTTCAGATTTCCTGGTATTTTCATTGAGATTATGAAAATAAAGGCTTCAATATTTCCTTATTAATATATTTATATCTGAGGTTGGTTCAGCATTATGTGTAAGTATAACACAAGGGTATAATTTACTAAAAATATAATAGGCATTGTTATTGGTTTTTCTGTTTTATTAAACTATTTAGAATAGGTAACATGTAGCAACTAAATGTAACTTTTTGAGGTTGCATTTAATTAATTATTGAAGCATCTTCCTAAGAAATGTGTTCATTTTGTTTTTTGAATTTATTATATTATTTTAATAAACATGAAATAAGTTTGAAGAACAAATTTAAAAAAGAGGACAATCAAAAAAATAAAAGGCTTCAATAAACAATAATCACCAAGCAACTAATTACCTGGTTTTATTAACTAAAATAATAGTTTTTATTTTTATAGGAATAATAGTTGTACAGAAAAGCCTCGTATGGCTTATCTGCAAAATACCTTTGACACACTAGTGCTACTAGGTTTTTTATCAGAAGCTGTTGCTGGGTGAAATTCAGACTCAAAGGTTCTATCATTGTAGCTCTTAGTGAATTGATTTACTAATCCACTCAAGAGTCTATCTGTCCTTGAGCCAATCTTTCCACCTATCACCAAAAACCAGGGCTCCATCCTCATTCATAAGAACATTAGACATGTCAAATAAATTGAAGATCCTATTCAAATTCCAACTCCCTGCCAGTTCTGATCTCCACCTCCATAGTTCACACCACAATCTACTTAAATTGAACAAAGCCTGCTGGGTAAAACCTGCTGAACTTTCCACCCTCTCCTAAGCCAACAGAAGGTGACAAGCAATGTGCCTGCCAGTCAGTATGTCAACACAAATGCTCATCAGTACTGCTTCTGGTGCTGACATTAGACTAGATCTGACTAAAAGACAGAGACATTTTGTGAGCTAGTTCTTGCAAACCTAACCTGAAAGACTCCTTGTACATCTAAATTAACTAAGTAAAGAGCAGTGGATACTTTCTTTTATCTAACAAAAAATTTAAATATGTCACATACAATGCACTAGCTTCTGTGTTTAGCTATGGGTTATAGAAGTTAATGAGGGACAGCTTTGGTCCCTGACCATTGCAGCTGGGAGAACAGTCACTATGGCAGCCTACACTGAGCTTCCAGAACTCTAAAAAATTCATGAGATAGCAACAGGGTTATGAATAAATTTTTTGTAAATTTTATATATTTTCTATATTAGGGAGTATAAGACAAATTAATGGTATAGCAAAAAATGGTTCTGTCTCTTGAGATTCTTTACTATTTTGGGGGGTGGGGAAGGACTATCAGAAAACAGTACTAGAGTCTGAATGAAGCACTAAATGCAAAAAATAAAAAGACTCCTAAATATACAAACTTTCACATGCAGTTTCAGGAGGTTTATTAACCTTACATTAGTGACTACGCCTCCTGGTGAGGAAAAGTAATTATTGTTATTACAGACAGCTTCAGAATTTATATATAAAGTCACCAAATTATATTATCATATAATACAAAATCAATTAATTTTATATGGCACCCAGAACATTCTTAATTCATGAAGGTAAAAACAAGTAACTTTAACTTTGAGATCAAACATACTGGCTAAAACGGATCACCAATCCTAGCTCACCAATCAATTGTGAAGGCCAAATAGTATATTTTACATATGGGTGTAATATACACATAAATGCAGAGACTCTGACTTTTTCAAACAGAAATTTCTAGATTCTTTTGAAAAGCCCACAAGTTCTGACTAATGTTGGCTTATATTCTCAAGTGTCAAAAAACCAAATAGCATTTGAGATAATTCCTACCTTTCACCTGCATGCCATATGGCTGGTCCCTAGAGAACCCAAGTTTATCCCAAATATATACTGTATATATCTGTGATGGTTTTAACAGGAAAAAAAAAGAGCTAAAATGCCCATCAAGAAGGCATCACTAAAATAAATTGCCACATCCACACCACGAGAAACAAAAACTTTGTTGATCACCTACTATGTGACACTAAACTAGGCAGTTAAATAAATATTGTATTTTAATTCCTCCAAAAACTCTCATCAAGTAAATATTAGTATTAAATATCAGTTTATAGGTAAAGAAACAGGATAAATAGATGCCCCAAATCTCATAGCTAATAATGAAATCTGAACCACAGTAACCTGCATAAGAGGCTAAGCTGTGCAACATTTAAATACCATGGTGAGGATAACTGCTTACTGACGAAAGGAAGGTTGCATCCACTAATAAGTGGAAAGGAGTCTATAAAACTATGTGCAGCAAACTGGCATTTCTATAAAGTGGTCTGTGTTTGCAGGAAAAATGTATACTTTGCAGAAAAAGATACTTCCCTTTTAGTTCATATGTTGTGTAAATTATTACCTAATTCATAATGTAATTACATAACAACTACTAAATAATTCCTAATTACATTAAGAACATATATTACTTTGATAATCAAAAAACTATGAAACCATTTGCATTTTGAGAAAAACTACTTTTTATGCTTTCATATGCTATCTTTGTACTTTTTCTGCTTAAAAAAATAAGGTCTCAGAAATGACATTAAATTAGACTCATTGTTCTATTATTTCTTCCCCAATTTTAAAGTAAAATGCAATAATTGTGAAAAATGTGTTGAATGCAGCAAGATACAAGAAAATTACATTTCATTTTTAAAGAGGAATGTTTCAAAATATGAAAAAATATTCATAATATGTGTAGTGATAAAGCAGGCTATGATCACAATCACTTTGATAATGATTACACTTTCATCTCCCTTGGGCCAAATACTGAAAGAAAACAGATCAATGTGAACAGGGATCTCTCTGGGATCAGTACAAAGTGGCATCAAAACTCAGACTGTAGGCTCTTTAATGATTCACACTGCAGCCGCTTTAGCCTCTCCTGAGCTTCCTATCAGGGTGACTCTCTTACCTCAGTTTTCTTACGTGAAAAATAGAGATACTGGTTATTAACTGCTGTTTTCATAAAGCAATGTTTTCATAAGTGATGATTAAATGACACATGTGTAGAGTGCTCTAAGTTCACATAATAAGTACTCCCTCCTTGAAAAGATAACTATTATTGTTATCCCAGGAGATGTTTTTGATAGAAGTATGGGGGAATATTGTTTATTTCTTAACACCTGACTAAAGAGGTCCCCAGAGGGAATGAGAAAATGGGATTTTGAAAAATCTCCACTGAATTATGTGAAAGAAACGAGCTCCTGAAAGCATCTGCTCTGGCCTGGGTACCGTTCCCAAGTCGTAACCAGTTTCCTCAGAGAATCTACTTTCATAGGCTCTGTTTCCGTTCTGGGCCCCCAAAGACTACGCTGATTCCTTATGCCATGGGAGTCCCTTCAAAAACACCAAGATCCACTATCACATTCTATCTGCAACACACTGTGCATTCCAATTATCTGCTCTAAAGATGAGGCATAAAACCATTGTTCGTTCTAGATCTAACACGTCCGCTCCCTGGCCCATAACCTTTTTCACACCATCTCCGGCTCTCTTTCTTCCCTGGGCAGCTCCCCAGCCATGCCCACAATGTGTCCTCTTAGACTTCACCTCTTACTCATCTTTTTCAAGTGCTGCCTTGCTCTGTGCAGGATCCGATGTGTTTCATTAACATGTTCAATAAAGATGAAACTTTCATTTTGCTCTTTCCCTTATGTTAGCATTTGACAAGCCAGCAATACCTGAATTCAACTGGTAGAATTTCAGGCATTTTTGAGATTAATTTGGTTGCCCTCGATTGTTTGCCCTTGATTGTTTGCTTGCCTATTCAGATACTGACCTAGTAGAAAAAAAGGGACAACATCCCCAGAGTCTACAAATCTATTATTTGACTCCAAATCCAGTTCCTGCTTAGATCATGGGTTTCTCTTAAGCTTTGGAAAGAAAATAGGGAGACTGAGCACAGTGGAGAGGCATGGTGTTCACATTATGGATATACAGCATTTTATCAGAACATGGAAAACAGACTGTCAAGTGAGAGTTTTTGTTCTGCCTTATTTTTTTATTTACCAATAATAATGAATAAATCAAAATTATATGAATTTGATTTTGGGAAATAAAAGAAATGCTGACTTGATTTTAACGTAAACTCTGGTTGAGATTCACTGAGCTGGCCTCTTGGGTGTCAAAAGTCAAGGGGTTTGTTTTTCTTGTTCATTATGAAATTTCCCAATGCTTATTATAATGCCTAGTCGTCAGTAAATACAGAGGAAGGCAAAGTCTGGGATGGGGTGAGGGTGGGGCACGGGAGAACCTTCTAGGAAATGAACCTGCAGAGAAATGCCTCAAACAATTCCAAGGCTTCTGCCTTAGCTCATGAATGAAACTGATAATCTCAACGTAAAATTCCCAAAGGTGTCCCTTTTAACTCTCCTACAGTAATTGCTCATGTACATATTAACAGCTCTAAAAAATCTGGACCTCACCAACTAATTGGGACAATCTGTCTGAATATGAAGATGTAATGGTTGTTAATACAAGCTACACTCTGAAAAAACAGACCTTAAAAAGATCAGTTTGCTCACTGAATGACTAACCCTCAGCCTTAGGATGAATGTGTTTTCTTGGGGAGTAACTAATTTATCTGGGTCTTTCACATCCTTAATACAAGAGGTAGTTTGTGGGGAGGATTTGCTTCTTTCAATGTCTGTTTTATGAAGGAATGACAGGTTTTTCTTCTGAGGGATTAGGGTTCCTTGCCTTCTAAACCACTGAGACAAAAGATGATGGAATGCAAGCATGTCGGTTTCTTAATATGTATCACTGTTCACCCTTTTATGTGACTGTATACACCAGCAGCCAAGATTCAGCAGTGAACAAGACAGCGAGTCCTCTCCCTCCTCTGGAAGATGATGTGCTGTGTAAGTGTGTGTGAGGAGGAGGCAAGTTAATAAACAAGTAAACAAATCAATAAGTAATTTCAAAAAGTTACCGGTACTATGAAGAAAATGAAACTAGGTAACAGGAAGGAAAGTGAGTGACTTAGAAACAAGGAGAGAACATACAATGTTATAACAGGTCGGATTTGGAAAGGAACAAGCCACAAGAAGGGATAAGCAGGGAAGAACATTCCAGACTGAGGAAATAGGCAGTGAAAACGAGGCGGAGAACATGGGTGGCAGGGGGAGTTAGGAGCAAAATCAAGGAGGATCTTGTAGAATAAGGATCTTTGGATTTATTCAACATGTGATCAGAAACCATTGGGAGATTTTAAGTAAAGGAAAAGTCTAATGCAATTCATGTATTTCAAACTTTGGTTCCTGGGTAAGAAGTGACATGTGGGGTCAAGAGAAATGGTTTTGAAACCCACATGATGCTGGTGGCTTGAATGAGGGTGGAAGAGTGGAAGAGAAAAGAAACAGGTGAATGGAGGATCTACCGCCCAATATAACCAGAGGATATGGACCTAGAACTAATGGTTGACACTGAGGAACTTAGAACATGCCAGATCCTGCTTGAAGCACTACATCTATTAACTCAAAGTAAGCCTTCAGGAAGGGGTTTTGTTTTATTATCATTTTGTTTAATCATTTTGCTATGCTACATTCTCCTTTAGTGTGTAACATTATGTAAGAATACATATTATACAAATTTCTAATATCGCATAATCAAAAAGTTAAAAGAAATTTGAAAAACAATGAAAAGATATAAAATATTACAAATTAGTCAGTTATCCATGATTTCCCTCTCATTGGTTTTTTAAAATGAAGAAATACAAGATTCATCTGCCTTGATTAGCACGTTCTTCCTTCAAAACAATCAGAATCCAATCTCTTCTCATTATACCCTTGTCTGGCCCCAGCAACCATCATCACCTCTCTTGAAATATTGCCATCATTTCCTGACCTTGGTGTTCTCAAGCATTTCCTATTCAAGTACAGCCAGATCCTTCTAAAATATAAACCAGATGCTAGTCTTCTTCTGAGAATACTCCAAGGGCTTCCCCTCTCTCCTGGAGTAAAAACCACAAAGCTTCCCATGGTACACAAAGCTGCATATAATCAGAAGCCTGATTGCCTTGTCAACTGCTTTCCTATTACTTTGCCCATGAGTTGTTCAACTAACAAGCCAGGTAAGGCTTCTGCCTCAGGACCTTAGCACCCGCTGAAATAAAAGTCCCTTGAGACCAGAGCAATTTTTCAAGGCTCTGTTAATTAATTTCATGAGCAAATACTGATGACAGTTTAGAAACTGAAGAGGAGTGGAAGGAAGAAATTCAAATATTCTAGAGAGCGCAAGGGAATGGAAGATGGATTGCCGCTGAACTACTTGGGGCAGCACTATAGTGTATTCTTGTACAGTACTTACTCAACATAGGATTGGAAACAACTATGTATTTGCCTCATCATTAGCCTCTCAGGATATACAAATAAAAAGAATTCCATGGTCAGCTGAGTTTGGGAGATTACTGGTTAAATAAAAATTAGGTAGGTTGTTCTACTGAAATATTTCTTAAAAATTTTACTGTTAGCCCAATATCAAGTTCTAAGAGGAAGACATATTATTCAGCATTTCTTAGACATATCTGACCACAGATCACTTTTTATGCAGAGCATTTAGACCAACTAACAAGAATCTAGAAAAAATACTGGGAGCACAGTTTTCTAAGGATGCTGCATATATATGGTTGTGATACTTCCACCCACAGTTACCCTGCCAATAAATATATTTACAGAAATAAAGTGGTGAGAAAGAAGAGGGCAAGGGAGGTAGAGAGAAAGGAGCAAATTCAAAGAAAGAAGAAGGCTGAGAAATGTCAGGAGATCACAGGCTGAATTTTCTTCCCCCAAGCTTTGGCATGAAAACTGAGGCATAAACTAAGAAAGATCCCTGAAATACTAAACTATAAAAACCAAAGTAGTGAAGGTGTTAATAGGGAGATTCAGAAATCAAAGCTCTACCTGTGTAGTAAAAGCTGGGATTTAGAAGTTATTTTACTATTAACCCAAATACCTCTCATGTATTAACCTATGTTTTAAAGCCCTATCTTCTAAGATATCCTCAAACATTCAAGAGATGAAGTTTATACTTTTAAATAAAAAAGGGTTTTGGTGAATTTGCCCAGCTGGTCTTCATATATCACAGTAAAGGTACTCAGCAGTACCTGTGCTCAACACAGTGACAAGCCATGCATTCCAAAGAGTTCTGCTTTGTGAAGTTCTCGTCCATTCCCTTACATGGGGGCCCTATGATATTCTATGCTGGGGATTTAAAGGAGAGACAGAAAACAGACTGTCATTCATTTTTTTTAATTGATTTGAGAGAAAAAGAGAGACATCAGTTTGTTGTTCCATTCATCTATGCATTCATTGTCTGATTCTTGTATGTGCCCTGACCAGGGACTGAACCTGCAAGACTGGTGTATCAAGACAACAGTCTAACCAACTCAGCTACCCAGCCAAAGCCCAATCAATTTTGACATCTTCCTATTCCTTATAAATCTTTCTGACTGTCCTTTCTGAGTAATGGTGACACTAAAGAACTTGCCAAAGGCCTTAGATTTAAGATGGTTTAAAACCCTCCTGCTCAAATTTTGACACAACCAAAAATAAAAAAGAGAGAGAAAAAGGAAAAAAGTGGAAGGAGGGGCAGTTTCTAAGCCATATTCCCATAAATCCCCTTGACCTGAACTTACAATACACTTGATTTGGCCCACTGAGGTCTCTACATTTAGTGCACAAAGGGCTCCCCAGCCAGTTTTTTTTGAGTTCCTCAGCTTGGAAATGGATTCTAACAAGAATAGTGAATAAAGCCTTGGGAACAATGTTCAATAGCTAGATAGGTAGATAGATAGGAAAAACTTAAAGCTATTTATAGGGAATAAAACCTGTAGCACATCTTCGTGGAAGCTTTTCAACAACTAAGTCGGATCCCAATACAAAACTGAATTACTTTATGTATTTTTTTATTGGTACAGAAAAAGTTTGATAATTACCACAAATCCAGCATAAAAATCCCTTCTGAAGAATTTGTTAGTGTTTTGGTGAGTTTATTTTTCAAATTGCATCAGTGTGGTCTGGCCCCTCCCTGCTCCCTGCTGCATACTTCCGTACAGCACCTACTAGCTGCAGGGCTACTGAACATTTGAAATGTGACCAGTCTCAATTCAGGCATGCTGTAAAATATACACCAGATTCAAAGACACAGAAAAAAGAATGTGAAATGTCTCACTAATAACTTTTTATATTATTACATGTTAAAGCAGTAGCATTTCAGTGTATTAGAATAAAAATAGATTATTACAATTAAATTTTGGTTGATTTTACAAAAAATTATTACATAATATAAATCGTATAAAACAAAGTATTGAAGTAAAATAAAATCATTTGTTTCTTTGTACCTGTTTAATGTGACTACCAGAAATTTAAAATTACAATGTGTGGCTCACATTATATTTTCTATCATGAAAATATAGAAAATATTCTATATTTTCTATAGAATATATTTCTATATTTCTATATTCAGACAGTGCTGCTCTATGTGATTAAAAAGAGACTGAAATCAGAGCAAGAAGAAAAAAGAATACAAAAAACCCCCTCCAAAAGACCGTAACAGGGGTATTGTAAGCAGACTCTCGGACTACTTCAAGCATTCCAACATTTGCATCATAGGGGTGCCAGGAGAAGAGAAAGAGCAGCAAATCAGAAATCTGTTTGAAAAAATAATGAAAGAAAACCTCCCTAATTTGGTGAAGGAAATAGACATGCAAGTCCAGGAAGCACAGAGATTCCCAAACAAGATAGGTGCAAAGAGGCCCACTCCAAGGCACATCATAATTAAAATGCCAAATGTTAAAGAGAGAATCTTAAAAGCAGCAAAAGAAAGGCAGTTAGTTACCTACAGGGGAGTTCCCATTACACTGTCAGCTGACTTCTCAAAAGAAGTTTGTAGGCTACAAGGGATTGGCTTGAAATATCCAAAGTCATGAAAAGCAGAAATCTACAGCCAAGATTGCTCTACCCAGCAAAGATACCATTTAGAATCAAAGGTCAGATAAAGATATTCCAAGAATAGCAAAAAGCTAATGGAGTGCATCATCATCAAAATATTATTATATGAAATGTTAAAGGGACTTATCTAAGAAGAAGATTGAAACTATAAACAATAAAATGGCAATTAAATACATATCTATCAATGATTAAATCTCAAAAACAAACTAAGCAACAAGAAGAACACAGACAGAATCATGGATATGGAGAGTGTTTTGATGATTACCAGATAGGAAGGGGGTGTGGGAGAATGGGTGAAGAAGTGAGGTGATCAAGTACAAAAAGGTGGTTATAGAATAGCCATGGGATGTAAAGTACAGTACACGAAATGAAGTAGCCAAAGAACATATACATATGACCCATGGACATGAGCAAAGTTTTAGGGATTGCCTGACAGAGTGGAAGGTGCTGGGTAGAGGGGGGCAAGATGGGGAAAAATTGAGACAACTTTAATAGCATAATCAAGAAAATCTAGGCCAAGAACTGATGGCATTTTCTGTTCCCTTCCCCACGCCTCTCTGCACATTTTACTGGTTCAACCATCTCTGAACAACTGAAGCTCTTTGATTTTTTTTTTCTTTCCTGTTATATAATAAGCAGCAGGTAAGCTTCAGACAAAATTATTTCCACTGGATTGGTGGCTCTAAAAACAACTTGAACCAATGACAATAAAACCAATGGAAATCACTTGCCAAGTAAAAAGAATGTTGGGTCAGATTTTGGAGACACTAGAGCCTAGGTTCAGGAGTACTAACAGCAAATCTCAGCCAAGTTAATTACCATCCCAGAAGCTCAGTTGTCCTGTCTTTAAGATGGCAACTGTAGGAAAGCTCTTCTCTCACAAAGCTGCTGAGAAAATGTAGAGGTAACATCTGGAACATTCGTGACACAGGTAATGTTTATTAGATAGTGTCTATAGTACTATCATTACAGTCACAACTACTAGTACCACTCCAGCACTATCCCTGACACCCTAAGCCTTCTCTTTAGTTGTCTGAGGGCCCCCTGTTCCTATATTGAGAAAATCTCTAATTTAGCCAGTTTTCATTTTAGAGAATATCAACTGCTTGTCTGTAGTTCACAGTATGGTTCAGTTATTTGCATGCCACATGTCAGTGACACACCAACAAACAGCCCGGAGCCAAGTTCACATCTAAGGATGAATGGGTATGATGAGGACCGTCAGACATCACAGAGACTTCCCACACAGGGATTGCAGCTGCTTCTAACTCACAACACCAGTTCTCGGGCTCTGTACAAATAGGCGTTATTCCCCCACTGAGCATACTGTAAGTAATGGGGCCTCCTCAAATGTTCTTCACTAACATGGGACAGATGCATAAAAGATCAGCCAGGTAAAAATGAAATATTTCACTAGCAAAGGATGAAACATTCTGCTCTAAAATGGAATCTTTATTTCAATAAAGTGATTAATTAAATTTCAAACAGTTCCCTTGCCACTGGATGGAAATCACTACAGAGATAAACACAATTGACCACACCGCAGCGTAACATATACCAGACACCCATGGAACAATCTCCCTCACATTTCCAGTGTTCCATGGCAAGGTGGGCGAGGCACACAGACACTGCCTTGAGCCTCATCGACAAAGCACTCTCTGGGAACAAAGCGATGTTTTAAAGAACATTTAAATTAAATTCCAGGACTTTAAGTAAAGAACAAGGCAGGGCAAAAGAAAACATGTGATATTGAAAAGCTATTTTTAATAGAAAGTACTCTATCTCCCTTTAATGACAGTTCTCTCTAATGACAAAATAAGATAGTATCAAACTCACAAAGACACTAAACAATTATTCTGTAAACAAGCCAAGTTGGTTTCATAATTTTCAAGATAATTAAAATCCAAATCATCATCTGTGTCCTCTGAAAACCTTTAACTGAATAGGAATCCATTTCTTACAAGGAATATGGACCGAAGGAGAAGGGAATGTTATAAGCCTCACTTCTAAATGACCAGTATCACTAGCTTACATTAAAATAGACAGGGGAACAGTCACATATGTTTGGAAAAACTCAGAATTAAATAAGGATAAATAGAATTCTTCAATGGAGAACCCTTCTAAGCCTTTAATATGCCCATGTATGAAACAAATCTCCAAGAAGGCACTGAACAATTCTGAATTTACTTCCAGCAGAACAGGAGGGATACATAAAGGAGAGCTAGCCAAAGTGAACATTTAATCCATGCTCTAGTCAGCAGTGATCAACCTTTTGGCGTCTCTGGGCCACATTGGAAGAAGAATAGTTGTCTTAGGCCACACATTAAATACTCTGTGACACATAATCACAAAAAAAAATCTCATAACGTTATAAGTAAATTTATAATTTTATGTTGGACTGCATTCATAGCCATCCTGGGCCGTGGGTTAGACACCCTGCTCTAGAATCTCAGGTACTGAAACCAGGGACCAACGTGGGAGCTCAATCTCTGGCTGAATTGCTCTACATGTGAGTTGTGTAGTAGCCTGTGATGCTTGCATGAGTGTAGAAAGCGTGACACCAGGTGACACCTTTGTGTGTGTCACAGGTGTATGAGCTTACCTGGGAGAGGGAAAACAACCTAGAAGTATAATGCAAGATCATTGTCTAACTAGAATGAAAGACAAGCATCAGAAGAACCAAGATCCATTTAAAGAATGAAAGGCAAATCATTCGTGTGATCTAGGCAGGAAGGTAGGAGCTTGGTAAACAGGGAGAGCACAGGAGCAGGTCAAGGGAACCTTCTCAAAGACTTGGAGACCGAATACAACTGCTGACCCAAAGAGAATGTTAAAATGGAAATGAATCACAATAAAAGTCAGCCTAAGACTAGTGACTTTCTGCCCCTGAACACACCCTAACTTTGACTAAGAATTTGGTACACCACCATAACAGAGCAGGGAGGAAGACGAGAGTAGCACCTGGACACATCAACCTACCAGGCAGACACATAACTCACTGTGCTGGTGTCCTGGTCACAGCTGACTCATGCTCTTTGGGTCATGCTATAGAACCAGTTTTTAAGACACAGGTCTATAAATCCTTTATTACTAATTATAAAATCTTAAGAGCTTCTAAGACCAAGGGTGTTTTGTTACTGTTTTATTTATGATTTTGATGCAAAAAGCAATTTGGCAGTAAAACCTGATATGAAGAGATGTGAAGCTCTTTAGAATTTTGTTATTTCCTACTTAGTGTGAATATTCATCTGCATGCACAGGAATATTAATGTACTCAAGGGGTATAGTCCCAGACCCTACTACATGTCCTCAGTAATACATATGGCATATGAACATAATACCTTTCCAGAAAAGAGATTCTGAATTCTAAAGCATCCAGCCTCAAAGGCTTCAGCTAAGGGGTGGTTGACCTGTACCATATGGTAATGTGTACTTCGTATATATCAGAAAAAAAAAGCCTTTGCCTCTGCTCACTTACTAAGATGCTCTAAACAGAGCTGAAATGAACCAGCTGTGAGTTTCACTGGAAAGGGCACACACAATCAATTTGGATCATTTAAGCTTATTGAAGACTTCAACTCATAAAGCACCAGTAAGTCTGAATCAACAACTCCTGCAATCTATTATTGTAATAAACAAGATTTTAATTACCTCAGACAACAAGCATGCAATGAAGCTGCACTTTTATAGAGCTCTCAGACATTTTATCTGGAAATTTCTCTTTGCATTAGCTCCAAATTCAGTTATTAGTAGAAACACCGCAGAATTCAATCTCTGTTAGTGTCACATGAACATTAAGTTACCAATCACAGAATAGGGTATGAGAACGGGATAGAGAGAAGATTTAGGAAAGGACAGAAGCCACTCTAGATCATTGTGATTAGACAAAAAAAAAAAAAAAAAAAAAAAAAAAAAAAAAACCCCACAAGGTCCAATAGCCAAGCAAGAACTAGAACAGGACACTATGACATCACTGTTTTAATCCGAGAATATCCTGCTTCTTCTGACTTCAGATACTGAATGACATCTGTAAAGTCTCTTTTGTCATGTAAAGTAATATACCCATGGTGTCAAGGAATAGTGGTGGGTGGTTGTGGGGGTCCATTATCCTGCCTACACCCACCGCACTGTTAACTTGTTGTTCCTTAAACTTACCAAGTATAAGTTTCCCTCAGGGCCTTTATATCCATGTTCTACAGCCAGGCTCCAATTCACCTCTTCCATCTTAATAAATATCATTTAGTAAGTATTTTATATCTTAATAAACGTCTGCATCCACAGAGGTCTCCTTAATTGTGACAAATGTTCCTCTACCAGAGATTATATCACATCTGATACTACACTTTTTACATGACTACTTGTTCAATTTCTTTTGTCATGACTAGATTGTAAACACCTTAAAAATAGGTACTCTGTCCTTCTGGTTTACATTTTTGTAACCTGGCATCTTTAGGAAAAAAGGCACTTAAGGAAAAATTACTGAAAGGCAAGAAATAAAGGTGAATAATAAGTGGTGGGGACATCGGAAGGTCCAAATTGGGTCTAGTCTCCTACCTGTGGCTTGTAATCTAATTTGTAATTTCTTTCCCAACTTTAACTAGGCTATAAAGAATGCTGGCTATTGAAGGGTTTTGCCTTTATTTTTATAAGACCATTTATTTTTCTATTACACTGGGTATTTCTGAGTGTTGGAACTACAAGTCCAAGTCTAGGATTTCAGCCAGGAAAATGTGGAGAGGTCTAATTTCTGATGTGTACAAAGTTGTAGATGACCTCCAAGAATTCCTGGGAAGCAGCAAAACCTACAAAATTGGGTTTGCTGCAATTTACCCTCAGATCCAGATTCTTGTGGGACATATGCTTAAAAGTGCACCTGGAGAGCCAAAGCACTGAGGCAGCTGTGGAAATACCCAATATCGTGACTTTATCTCAGGAGGAATCTAAAGGAATCAGGCCCAGTGATGCTCTTACCCATAAGGCAAGGTACATTTCCTCTCTAAAAACCACAAGAGGATGAAACAACTTTTCAAGCAATGAGTCCTCATTATTCAATTGTACTTAAAACAAAGCCACACAAGTAAAGGAAGGTTCACGCCCACTAAACACTGCTTTCTCTATTTCACAGGCTCGCAACTGTGACATTTGGGACAGGGCAATTCTTTGTCATGGGAGCTATCCTATGAATGACATTTTTAGTGGCATTCCTGGCCTTTACCCACTAGATATGAGCAGCTTACCACTGCACACAATAGTGGCAACCAAAATTGTCCCCAGACAATGTGTAATGACCCTCCCCCTGAGGCAGGGCACTGTCCCCAGCTAGAAAACACGCTGTATTCTCTGGGGCAATTTTCAACAATGATGCTTCTTTGACACAAAATACAAGACAAATACTGTCCCCAACGCTGGTGATTTACTACTTGATACCTTAAAATTTTCTTAGTTTTACTTTAATTCCTTAACCAAAATGCAGTTATATGAAAAAATAAATGAATAAATCAAGCCTGAGATGTTCAAATAGTACAAAATTCTCAGGAAAAGCTGATATTAATAAAGAGCTTGAATAAAGTAATTTAACAAACTATTACAGGCATGTTTTGGGTACAAGTAAGCAAATTTTCTGTGCATATTTTAAAGTAAAATTTGATCCCATTGCCTTAGAACTCTGAATGCCAAGTTCCTCTACCTATATCCATGAAGTAATTTAACTCATTTATCACATTAAAAAAAACAAGCTATGAACTAGATAAGATTGGATGAGAAGCCCAATGAATATAGGCAGTCTTACCATCTGACATTACTTAAAAGAAATAAATCCAAACAGTTTGGTCAAACAATATGTCTGGGCATTGTAGCTGCCATTTCTCATTAGCTTCTGAATTTCATGGCAATCTTAGAGTAAAAGAAAACCACAATATTCATTTATAGTAATATTTCTAAAAGAATATGCATCTAGTCTATGCATTTTCCCAGAACTAAACAGGAGGAGGAGACAGGCCCATCTTGGCACAAATGGATGCGATTAGGGAATGAAAGGAAGTTCCTAAGTGTCGGCTCCAGAATTCTTTCCCAAGGCAGCTGCCAGAGTAAGTTTTCAAACTTCTAAGCGTGAGTCTTTTGTCCAGAACAACATTAAATGAACAAATGGCAACTCTATTCTAAGATAAAAAGACTGTGGAAGAAAGCTAGTTGGATACAGACTATGGCTTCCACTCAAACTGCCCATTGGAACTGGTCAGCAAGAATAGAAGGGAAAACCCAAATTTAAAAATAAGATGAAATCTTGCATCTTGGAATCAAGTTTTCCAAGTACAAATAAAGCTAAGACTTCAAAGAGATGATTTATTCAATTTAAAGGGGTGGGGGACAGCCCATTAAATAGAAACCCTATTCATGAGACTTATAATTAGTGTGAGCAGGTAGCACAGGAGTCTCACAGACAGATGAGTCCTAGTACAGAAAAATTTTGATAATAAGAATTTCTTGTGTGCTGATTGCAGGGTTTGGGATGGGGGTATAAGGAAACTAAGTGGTAGTGGAAAAAATACAACAAAAAAGAATTAAAAATATTTTTTCAGGTAAACAAAAATTATGAAACATTTTCAAAGAGTAGTTAAATCTGGTTTCTCCAGTAATCATGCATGCATAATAAACAAATTATATATATATACACACATATACCTATAAACAAATGTTACTGATTTTTTCATCTTGTAGGGATCTTCACTTACAGTTCAAGGATGCCAAAAGGGCCCATCAATGGACTTCAGGAGCTAAGGGGAGTGATGAAATCCTATAAATTATGTACAAATCTGTGTGTAAATACATCTATATTCTCTATGGTGGAGGGGGAGTCTCGAGCATACGTAAGATTATCAAAGTAGGTCATGACTTAATAGATGTTATGGAACATTAAGAGTTGTTATTCCATGTTTGGGACCAGCCACAGGCTAGAATGCACAACCGCTCAGGTCTTCATAAACTTGTAAAGTTTACCACATGGGAAACCAAACAACCAACAAATACAATTGTCCCAATAAAAGAATATTCACATCCTGACCATTATTAAAGGTAAAAATAAGGTTAGCAATGGGAGGGACGTTCTGCCCCAATCCAACATGAACAAAGGAGCTTGGACACTTGCTCTTTCCCCCTCCCTCCTTCACCAAAAAGAAAGACAGGACCTACTGCACACACACCTTTTTCCTGTCTAGCAGAACAGATCTTTGAGAAAACTGACATGGAGACAAAATGTCACCATTGATCTCAGCAAAATTAACAGGGAGTCATATAACCAATGGCCACAGCCTCTTTTTTAATAGCTGACAGGAGGACACAAACTTTAAAAAAACCTTTAAACAGCTTCCCTACTGAAAGAAGGTACTGAGAATGTTAATCATATAATTAACTTTTCTCTATTCCAAAGGGCAAAAATGAAGTTACCTGAGTTTCACATAAAATTTCACCTTTAGAAAGCAGGATTTCAAAAATGAACAGGGAAAGCAAACTCAGTCAAATGAAACAAATGCTTGAAAGGCATTGACCAGATGTGAACTACCCAATCCATGATATCCGTGATGTCTACACGCTTAAGCAAAGTTGAGAAGCTTGAGGATGCATGTTCACCTGTCTGGCTCTACATGAAAGAATTCCAGAGACACAGGTAAGCACAGGACAAGTTCGATTTGAAAAACGACTGGGGGGAAAAGCAAAGCATCTCATTAATGTCAAGACCCAAGGCACAGCTATCCTACAGTGTCTGGAGTTCCAAGTTTCTCTCACCTCAACAGGAAAGCGCCGGCCGTTGATACTGTGTTCAGAGCCTGCAGAGCCGTTGCTGTGGCCCCAGTGAAACTCGACCTTCTCAGCTTTGAATCTGCCAGGCAGGCCAGCACCGCTGACAAAATAGTCGTCTTTCAGAAGGATGGCAACTGTAGAAAATGGAAGGAGAGAGAAACAAAGTGAATTTCAAAACCAAACTTGAAAGATTTCTTCCGTTGCTTCAAATCAAGTTTATGATCACATTTCCTCACATATCTGTTAAAAACGAGCAAGCTTCAATGAATTAGCACATTCTAACTGCAGAAAATGCCAGTGGACTCTAAATCATGAAAATTCCCAGGGAATGGTCTCATAATTTCTAATCCATTTAACACCAGAAAAAAAAATAAGACTATGACAGAGGAAGTGGCGCTGAATTAGGAACTCCTAAACCTGCTTAACGATCAAAATTATCAGGAGAGTGAGGTTCCTAGGGATATCCCAAAACTCAAGGTCTGGAATGTGATGGGAAATATATATGATAAGCCAAATGTGACAGGCACGATTTTTTAATCAAAAAACTTGTCAGACAAGTTAATCAGAAACTAACATTTTCAGATTCTTCCAAAATGAAGGGAACAAAAGTGAAAAGGCAGCTGGAATTAGGTACTGCATTCGTTGTATTAGATAAAGATGCTCAGGAAAGTACAGCGGAAACTCTACTCATTAAGTCACACAAATCATTGCAGATTAAATTTACCTTACTGCTCCTATTCATTACAAGTACTAAAAAAATCCTCTTTGCCCATTTAAAAGAACACATAGAATGTCCATGTCCATAGGGAGCCTCAATCAATTCAAACCCTAAATACTTTTCCTTGAAACATGGAAAACAAAAGTCAAGAGGAAATAACTTGGATTAATACTAACAGAAAATTATTTTTCCAAAAGGAATGTAATATACCAATGCATACAAACACTTTATTTTATAAGTCACACATATCTCCCCCTTTTTTGATTTCTAAGGTGAATTCATTCATTTATTCAACAAAAATTTACGGGCTGCTAAATAAATGTATGGCACCAACCAATATACTAACTAAATGGTTTATGAGCAAAAGCCAAGCCTGTTAAAGCCAAGAAAAAGCTCTCGTATCTTCACTGCCTCCTCTTCCTAAAGAAATCCCAGTACAAGCTTCAGAGGAAAAGTCCTGCATGAAAATTAGGTCTTCATGCAAAATAGGGACTAGACTAATACCCCATTTCTAAAATAATGCAATTAATCCCAGCACTTCGCTATACAAAAAAAAAAAAAAGCAGTGAAAGCACATAAAGGATTCCTGTTTATATAAATCCCTCTTTATTGCATTCAAAGGCAGATTTTCTCGAACTTCTAAAAAATATACAATGAATGTTCAATCAGCTAAACAGAAAATTAAATAATATAATGAAGTAAAAACAAGTGTTTCTTATGGTGATTAAACACTCTACAGCACTGTTCCACCTTTACAGTGCGCTAGGCAAGAAACTCTGTGAAGGGTGAGATAGTAAATATTTAAGGCTTTGTGGACTCTATGGCCCCTGTTGCAACCACTCAACCTAGTCTTTGTAGCACAGATGTAGCCAAACATACTATGTAAGTGAATGGGTCAGGCTATATGAAATAAAACCTTATTTATCCACAGTGAAATTTGGATATCATTTTCATGTTTCATGGAATATTATTCTCTCTTCAATTTTTTCAACCATTAAAAATGTAATATTGGAATGTCACTTGGTGATCTCTAAAATTCAATATGATATTTTAGGAGATAAACTATTATATTAGAACAATCAGATACCATTAGTGTTAAAGCCAAAATACAAGGGATGAGCTCGGCAATGTCTTAAATACTATTGATTACTCTTGGCCTGTTATAAATTCTATAAATAATATTTTACACCCAAAGTATGAAGGCAAAGCATTTTGAGTGCATCTGTTAAAATACACCCAGGGACACACAGCATCTTATTAATATTTGATTTTACCTAAATCATTTAGGTCTCTGTCAGGGGTCATTTTACTTGTTTTATATGAATAATTAAAAGCATAATTAGGACACTGTACTATCTGAAACATTAATCTCATTTTTCATTTTATAGCATTTTTCACTAGAGCACATAGCATGCTACATGCATGCACCTCCCTTCTGAAAGTGGCTTATATTTTTGTTTACATATAAAACTGGTAAGAGAGAACTCTCCCAGCCATCAGGGAACAATTTTCTGATGATCACTAATAACAAAATTCTGTTTCTAAACAAAATGCACCAAAGGTAGTCACTTCCGAAGACAGATGTATTAAGGGCCATGAGCTCAGGAGATCAACAAACCTGGGTTGGAATCCAATTCTGTCACATAACAATAGTGTGACCTTGGGCAAGTCACCCCATTCCTCTGTCCTCACTCCCACTATGTTCAAATAGTTCCTACCTGGCAATCACACCTGAAGGAAATCACATCTGAAGGAAGTGGCAGGTGGAAAGCATTAAAACAGTGACAGAAACAGCGTGTACATGTTCCATGGCGGATATCGTCAAACTCAGTTCTCGAGACATGGACAAAGTTCAAGGGCAGCAGAGAATAGTGACCACACAGGCAACATCCTCCACTTTCAGAGAGAATTCAATTTTAAAGCAATACTGTCTTTCCCGCAAAATAAAAAGTGTATTTTGTAGGGACAAAGCTGGGCAGGTGTGGCCCATATATCTGGGAGGAGATCTTAAATGTTTTGAGATCAGTAAAACACAAAGAAAAATGATTTTCCTTTTCTTGACTATTCCTATCCTTTGGTCACATCAAGGAAAATATTGTAAAATCCCAATTTGGTCCTAACACACCCTCCTCATTACCTTGATACTTATTCATTTCCCCTTTGACCCAAGAGTAAGTATTGTGCTAGAATTTAATACCTTTGGTAAATTTGATGTATTTTCATAAATTATGGATTTTTTAATTTTTTACGTAAGGCTAACCATGTCATATAGAACAGATTTTCCCATTAGGATGTTGATAAAAAAGTTTTATTTTAAAACCAATTTGTTTATTTAAAATAAAGTGAGTTGCCCTGGCTGGTGTGGTTCAGTGGATTGAGCGCTGGACTGAGAACAAAAGGATTGCTGGTTGGCTTTCCAGTCAGGGCACATGCCTGGGTTGCAGGCCAGGTCCCCAGTGGGAGGTGCTTGAGAGGTAACCATACATTGATGTTTCTCTATCCCTTTCCCTCTCTAATAACAAAAAATAAATAAATAAAATAAAGTAGGTCAATCAAAAGAAACATTTAAATTTTAAAACAACAGCAGTAAGAGTTAAATTTGGTAAGGTGAAAAATGAGAAGGTAACAAGCACCACCTACTGCATGAAGAACAATGGGATAGGAGGGGGAGGAAGGAAAGCTACACGGGAGTGGACTTTCTAGTACTAGGCCCTCCACCTGTTAAACTGCTAGTAAGGACTGTGCTTGAATCAAAATAGAATGATGGAGGGATGGAAAAGAGCTGGGGCTTCAAATTCAGAGCTCCTGAACCAAGAGAACAAAGTCCGTATCTGGAGTCTGCACCCTGCTGATACAGAAAGTAAAAATCTGACTATGGTTGTGTGTGTGTTTGTGTATATATGTGTGAGGGGTGGGGAGAGTGCACACGAGCATGAGCACCGGTCTCTAGATCCAGTGCTTCTGAATTTGAGCCTAGACTACCATTGTCCAGTTGTGGGAACAGAATGGTACTCCTCCTAGACCGCAGGTCTAGTTCTTTAAAACTGGAAAAACACACGAGCAACCTCACAAATGTGTTATCAGATCACAGGGGTTGGCATAGGAAGACTGCTCAGAGAGTACTTCATACAAGACTTTATAGCATGCAGATTGCATTTTATGCGTTGCTTTCAAAGGTTATCTTCCTCGGAGAAGGAGCCACAGCTGTCACAGATGCCCCTTGTCTAGGGCCCCCATCATGTGAAACTGCTGTGCACAGACGCAGGAGCAGGTAGAGTCATACCATGGAGAACAAACTCGTTTTCTCCTGAGCTCAAAGGGATGACTGAGGACAGGGCATTCATGGCATTCTTTGCAGGGGATCCACCAACTGTTTATGAATTAAACTCAACATGTCTATGTAATGCTGAGCTAAACACATGTTCACAACAAAATCTGAGTAAAAAGCAGCAGGTACCAAAAGTTAAGTAAAAATTGATGAGAGATAAAATGAGCTGCTTAATATCCTACCTCCACTGCCCCCAACAAGTTTTTAATATTGTAAGATGAGAAAAAACTACCATTATTGGATTTTAATGGTGGGACCCGAGACCACCTGCAATACCAGTGTCCACCAGGGGGATACTCTGGGTCCCTGATGAAACAGGAAACACTTTGGCCAGGAAGTCAAGACACAAGAGCTCTAGTCCAGCCTCCTACTAATTTCCTATAGGCACTGACCTTTATTTTTCAAATATTTAACAAGTAATTACTGGGGAATCAAAGGTAAGTAAATCAGACACAGCTCCTGGCCTCATGGACTATACAAATTCTGCCCTGAATATATCCAGCCATGCAATATGAAAAATAGAGACATTTACTGAAGAAGATACAAGAAACATTGTACATAGGACAATGATGCCTCAGTCCCCTTCAAAGAAGGCACCCTGGGACCTCACACAATTCTCCCAATCACCATCAGCAGCCCCAATGTGTTTTCCTGAATCTCATCAATGGTCTAAAATCTCTTACCTTTCAAAGGGGATTTGAGTTTTAGGAAAAGCCAGAAGTCAGAGGGTGCCAAATCTGGGCTGTATGGGACCTGAGTCACCTGAGTGATTTGTTGTTTTGCCAAAAAACTCTGCACAAGATGTGATGCATGAGGGGGCACATTGCTGTGAGGAAGCTGCCAATCACCAGTAGCCCATAGCTATGGCCTTCTGAATCATATGAATAGTTTCCATGGAAGAATGTTCAAGCTTAATGCAAAATTTGATGCAGCTTCGTTGCTCTACTTGCTCAGTCATTTTGAATGTGATGGTCACACAGTACACATGCTCACTTGATGGCGTCTACCGCCTCCGCTGACTAGTACAGTGAAGTCATCATTATTCATGCAGGTGCGTTCCAGTCCACTCTCCTTGGTTACCAGGTTACACTGATGTTGCACAAACTGTTCTCATTATATTAATAATGACTGGACTTTTTCTGGGCAGACCTCATATATGGACCGTGGGAAGGACAGGCCCTAGCAACTAAATCAACAACGGAAGCAAACCTGCAAGTGGGACAAGTGATAACTGCAGAGCTTTCAACCCCAGACAGTAGAAGGACTGCTGGAATCCCCTGAGGTGAATGTTAAAGGAGCCATACTGGGAGTGCTGACTGACAAGAGGGGAGCAGAGCTGTGGAAGAGAAACTCATGCAAAGGGCCTGTGGTCAGGGAAGTAAGTATGAAGCCAGGGTAAACTGTGCCCAGAGAATAAACTAGTGTTAGAGAACGAGGCAGAGACAGCAAATGGTCAGTCTGCCTTTACCCCCAGGAGAAATGGTTGAGAAAAAAAATACCTTTGATATGGTAAACAGAGAGAGAGCAAGGGGAAAAAAAGAGGGAAAGGCAGACAGGCATGATTAGATTAGAAAATGAGAAGAGCATTCTGGCTACTAAGTGGAGCAGACCTGGGAGAAATGCAGCACCGGTGAGGAAGTTCTCGGAGTCATCCAGAACAGAGAAACCGGGCATGTTGAGTTGGAACAACCTCAGACATCCAAGAGATGTCAAGTCATGAGATCATCCTGAATCTTGGTGAACTCACTACTACACTGAACAAGATGAACAAAGTAGAGTACTTGATCCTTTAATCATGTGAGATATGGCAGATGGCAATCCAGCACAGGGTTCTGTGCCCCCCCAAAAGAAACATGGGCCTTAAAACTGATCCTCAAAATTCAAAGTTTGCACAGTCTATTTGTGTAACACAGCACTTGTCTTCCCATTATGTAAGTGGTAAATTATACTTCTATCTACCTAGAAACTAGTTTCTATCATATGAACACAGGGGGGCTGTGAGGATAAAACAAGAGAAATGAGCTTAGTGAACATGAAACAAAGCATGGAGTGTGTCTTGCCAAAAAGAGACCCAGTAAAATAATTTATCTTGAATTCCAAGATTCAGGCAAGACTGAACAATAATAGGATGAAGGAACCTAAGAATCTGGGTGTTTGAAGTATGGACACTTGAAAAGTGAAGAGCCAAAGCATGTCCCAAAAGAAGACAGATGTTTAAATTTTTCTTTTGGGCAGCTTTGCGCTAACTAGAGATGCCTCCGGGTATTGTGAAGTCAGGGCACGCCCAATGTAAACGGTGCTGAATACCCAGATGTTTCCAAGCGTCTGTCTACTTAATTCACAATGCACTTTTCATCCAAAAGCTTGGAAGCCTCTTTGTGAATGAAGTGACCATTTTGTTAGTGACACAAACAAAACTCAGAGCTAAAAAGAAACCATGATCCAGGAATAAAGACCCCTAGCTAGTCCCACTTCACTGCCCATGTTTATACCTGTCAAGGATGACTCAGAATTGAAGTGGGGTGGGAGGATAGCAGAATAAAAAGAATTCAATGGTTTGATATCAAGAACATATACTCCAAGAACATATGCTTAGGGGCTCATTGTTTACTTCACTAGTCCAGACCCTCGCCATCTATATATATCAGGGATAGACAGGTTTTATACGGAAATGAGAATATACTCAGGTTTTCGCTATCAACATCAAAATCTATCGTCCATAAATACAATAGATGAAAATACTTCTAGAACTTTGGTTCTCATCTGTGCCCAGCTATAAGGAAGAAAACTGGGAAGAAAAGACAGAAAGGGGCCAAATCTAGGAGCAGAGGGTGAAAACAGAGGAACAAGAGATGGGCAGGGACAGGCCACAGCACGGGGAAACACAAGGAGCAGACCAAAGAGGAAGGGTGAGAAAATGAAACAGCAAAAAAGTGAAAACTCAGTGAGATACAGGGAGCAACACATATGTAATCTATCAACAGAACCGAAGAAAAAAAGAGAAAGCCCAAATGGAAAGATAAGACAAACCCGTACACACAAAGACTTCCTAGACCAGCGAGTTTCAACCCTTTTCACCTTATGGCGCACATAAACTAACTACTAAAATTATGAGGCACACCAAAAAATATATCCTATTTTTTGCAAATCTGACAAAAATATATAATTTGGATTCATTCATACTAGACAACTATTGCTGTGTTAGCTGTTGTCATTTTTTTTTTTTAATTTCACAGTCTAAGGGAAGAGAGGTCAGCACCCCTGACTAGTCAGGTATTGCATGTTTTAAAAATTCTTGTGGCACATTGGTTGAGCAGTCTGAGTGGAAAAAAAAAGAAAAGAAAAATTCTTGTAGCACATCAGTTGAAAATCACTGCCCTAGACTCTTCCTTACCTGCCTCAAGATTGCTAAAGGCTTTTCCATGTGTGTTACCCTTGGGCAAGCACGCTAGTACCAAGCAATCACATCCTGAGTGAGAGCTAAGCATTCAAATCCATCAACTGGGAAGGAAATCAAGCATCATGGAAATTGCTATCGAAAGCCCTGTAAGGTACAAGTAACGGCCTTCAGAAGCTGAATCCCAGACTTGCATCAGTTTCCCACCAGCCTTCAAACAAAACACTGACACTTCAGCGCAGCACAGAGGCCACTGTAAACTTGAGCTGTGAAAGGCAGGGACCCACAAAACACAGTGTCTCTTAGGGTCGGACATTTGCTTGGCCCTTGGGGGAAGCCTTGCCCTGTGGGCGGGCAGAGTCACAGGGTCCAAGGCTCCTTTTCCGGGGGGAAGGAGTCACATGCTCATCTAGGGAAGAAGCACGTAGAAACTCAGGATGTTAAGACTTTGCAATTCTCTTTACACCAGCCGACAATGATGTTGTTCTTCTCTTATTTGGTGGATTCTTAGGGTGCTACTGTACTATAAAATTCCAAGGGCCAGGGAAATAAAATAATGTAACAGCCTCTTAATCCCTGTCTAAATTTTATGGACTCACAATATTCTGGGATGTGCTTCCTGACTTACTGATCCACACCTACCTTATTTTTAGGACTATAAGACACACGGATCCGTAAGATGCACCAAGGTTTTAGAGAAGGAAAATAGGAGAAAAAATTTTGAAGCAAAAAATGTGGTAAAATATATAACAACACAAATAACATAGGCGACCCCCTCACCCCCACACAGCGAGCCAGGTAAGCTACAATCGAAGGATAAGACACCACCATTTTCCTCTCAAATTGGGGGGTGTGTCTTATAGTCCGAAATACGGTAGTTTCTATACCACTGATGTGCTTCTATTAATTTAAGCAACCATTTCTTGAATGCATCTAAGCCACACACTGTGGTATAGTAGTGGTATTTGTCTAACAAATGAGAATGCAGGCAAAGAAAAAATATTTAGTAAACAAATATAAAGTGGGAAAATAGAAGTAACATACGTTATGACAAATGGATTTACTATTTGTTCTTGGTGAGGGATGAAAGGTTAAAAAAAAAAAAAGTAGACCAACAAAATCCAAAAGCCCTCAAATGGTTAAAATTCACAGGAGGCTTATTAGCATACCTCAGAAGCACTATCTAAATCTTAAAATCTGATCATTTAGCTGTAAGCTAATGCTAGAAACAGCAAGATTATCTTGAAATGCTCTTGAATGCATTAACTTTTCATTCCACAAAAAATGAAAGGGAAATAACTTTAGATGAAATCGAATCAGAACTGGTACAATAGAAAGTTATGGCTCCTCAGGAAGAGATACAGAGATGCTATCTATCTTGTAAAGATATTTTAGACAACTTTTGAGAAGTGGGCTACGTACAACCAACTTGCTCTACTGATTATGCTGGACTGGATATATAGCACTCTCGGGGTGAAGACAGATATGAGCACTAAAGCTGTTTTATGGGAAAGTTACTGTCTACATGTACTAAGCTGCTTTAAATATTAACTTTCTGTGTTCATATTTTAATATCCAAAAGATGGTCTATTTTACAGATAAGTGGTTTGTAAATTTTCACCAGAAAGAAAAAACAAATACTCCTTCCCGAATTTGTTTTCTGAAAGTTCAAGTAAAGAATTTTGGAGAAGAAAAATATGTTGCTTAAAAATTAATGATTAACATTTCTTCATCTAGGGAGGCAAATTAGAACGCCATGTAGCTTATAAAATGCATTTTAGTAATTAAACGTCTAATTTTTCTGATAATTGTAAATTCACATGCAGTTGTAAAAACTAATACAGAGGTCCTGTGTCCCCTTTATCTAGTTTTTCCAAGTGGTAACATCTTACAAAATTACAGTACAATAATAGATGTGATTTTTTTAACTGATATTATCCAAGTTACTTATCAATATAATCCATGCTGGACATTCTCAACCCACACCTTCAATTTTCACACACAGCACCTTGCATTGTATGTGTACGATTACCCAACTGACTCTACATGATCAGTGCTTGTTAGGAAAAGCAACTGAATCTTCTTTCTCTAAAATACCTGAAAGTTTATGAAGTCACTTGGTACTTTAAAACTGACAAAATGAGAGAAGTTTCTAGGTTTGTGCTTATCAAATAAAAACCAAGAACAACACAGGTTGATTTCTGTAATACCATATACTTAAATCTGTCTAGAAAAAAAATTCCACATCCTTGTTTTAAATTGCCTATAATGTTTGCCACTTCAAAAAACCACTCCTATAGAATCATCTTAATTATTTATGAAATATTTGCCTATCTAGTATGATGTCATGAATGTCATAGTAGTGATCATAATTTGGGGACAATAATTTCTTCTTCTCAGAGCTGTGCTTCTTCCGAATTTTGAGACTGTTCATATTTAAATAGCTGTGTCTAAAATCAAGCACAGGCATTCACAGATATGCAACAAGTTGTGGATCACTGTAAGAAGTCAGCAGAGTGACAGGCTGATAATCAGCTTCTGGAAGACCAAGGTCATAAATCAACTTGCATGGAGTGAACCCTATACTCCTCTAAAACCTGTTATTGGAGATACCAAGCTGAAAGCTGTCACTGAAATGTGTTATCTCTGCAGAAGGCTGTCAAGCGTTGCAAGTCAAGTAGAAAACCATATCCGAGAGCCCAGTGAATTGCTTTTGGCAGGCTTCCAGGATGTGGCACTGAGGTGGCACTCAGCTCCAGGATCTGATTACACCCAGTGTGGCAAGGCTGCCAACCACCACATTCAGGAAGTCTGAGGAATAATACTCCCCTCAGAGTCCTCCCAATGACACTCCTATTTGACATACAAAGCAGACCACTGGTAGAAAAATTCTGAATTGTAACAATAAGCATGCATCTCCATTGGGAGAGTGGAGAGGGTGGTGGTGAAAACTTGTGCACAGATAACATAAAATTAAATATATTTGTGTTGAATAGCTACTCAAATAGGTGAATCAAGTACAGGACTGGATACTCTGCTATAAAAGCAGAATGAGGATTGTTTATGAGGACATCATGAAAAAGAGCCCAAAGCTAGGAATCACTGTACTGAATGAGTGGGAAGCAATTCTATGAACAAATCAGGCCAACCCAAAGCAATCAACTAAAAATAATCTCAGACAAATGCTGCTTTGGAGAAAGAAAATGGATCCCCAAAGTTGCATGTGCAGCCAGTTAGGTGAAAACAAAAAGCAACTCTGTGACCCACAACATGAACAGGACCAGAGGGTTGATGGTGAAGTCATTTTAGCCCAAGGAGGGCTTCAGGTGGCTAGGGCTCCTAAAGAGTTTACAAAGAACAAAGGGATCATTGAGAGAAAGGGGCAGGGGGTGGGGGGACTGCTTGTTTTAATGAGTTAGGAGAATTCAAAAGTAAGACATGAAAATGATCATAGGCACCCACAGAGGCCCAGGTAGCACTAAGCAGAGCTACATCGTAACATCCCAATATTCATTTTCAGACTAGACAGTGGGGCACAGCAAAGCATTCACTGCTACTTCAACCTGTAACTAATATAATAAGAGATATTAACAAAGCAAAATCACAAGGAAGATAAAAATTTTATTTAAATTTGCACAGCACTGTTTGATATGGTAGCTGTTAGCCATGTCGTAACTGGGCACTTGAAATGTGGGAGTGCAATACTATTTATTCAAAAGAATATATAGATTCAGTGCAATCCCCATCAAAATCATAATGGAAGTTTTCACAGAAGTAGTAAAAATAACACTAAAATTCCCAGAACCACAAATGATCCCAAATAGCCAAAATAATCCTGACAAAAGAAAGAGCAGAGCTGGAGGTATTACATTTCCTGGTTTCAAACTATACTACAAAGCTACAGTAAACAAACAATATGGTACTCACAGAGGAACAGACACACAGACCAATGGAACAGAATCTACAGCCCAGAAATAAACCCATGCATATACAGTCAACTAATATTTGACAAGGGAGCCAAAACAAGTCAATGTGGAAAAAATAGTTTCTTCAATAAATCATTGTGGGAAAAGGGGATATTCACATACAAAGAATAAAATTGGACCCCTACCTATAGTACTCAAAAACTTAACTTGTAATGGATTAAAGCCTAGGGTAAAGTCTAAGTGTTGAGAGACTGGGTAAAAAAGATGAAGGGATTAAGAAATACAAGTTGGTAGTTACAAAACAGTCACAAGGAAGTAAAGTTTAGCATAGGGATTATAGTCAATAATATTGTGATAACTAGGTATGGTACCAGGTGGGCACTAGACTCAGTGGGATAAATTATTTGTAAATTATATAAATGTGTAACCACTATGTTATATACCTAAAGCAAACATAAAACAATACTGAATGTAAATTGTAATTGAAAAATTAAAAAGAAGAAATAGATTAAGGCATTAAATCTAAGGCCTGAAACTGCAAAACTCAGAAACAAAGAAAAAAATGGAGAAAAGACATTGGTCTTGGTAATAATTTGAAGATGACCCCAAAAGCACAAGCAACAAAAGCAAAAACAACAAGTTAGACCCATCAGACTAAAAAGCTTTGCACAGCCGAAGAAACAATCAACAAAATAAAAGGCACAATGTTATAATTCAATTTTCTTCAAAAATCTGAAGTGATCCCCGCATAAAGATCTGAATGTGTATCTTCTCTGCTTTCAAACACTGAGAATAGCTTAACAAAGGTGGGTGAAGGAAGGCATGTGCCTAGTAAAACTGAGGGAGTGAATTTAAATCTTACTTAATTAAAATTTAAATTTATATATCCACATATGGAGAGTAACAACCATATTGGATATTGAGAAGAATAAATTTTTGAAAGTTCATTCTATATATTTTACATATATTGACACATTTTATTCTTACAAACCTATGAGACTGAAACAATCTTATCCACATTTATCATGTTCTTAAAATCTGCGACACAGAGTAGTTAAGGAATTTGACACAAATCACAAGCTAGTAAAGCAAGAGATTGTTTCTCGAACTAAGAGTTGATCCCAAAGCTCTCACCCAGTGATACATTCTCCATACCTCTGTGCAGTAATTAAGGAGCAAGTCCTCTTTAAGGTCAGTACAGTGACTTCTAGAAATACTTCACGATATTTGTGGACAAGTGAAGAAGATATAGTCTACCTGTTTTCCCTGTGTTTTTCATCCAGGTTTTGTTAGAAGACTCATTGTCAAAGCCATCAAGTTGCAGCTCCTGGTACTCTTCACCAACACGAGCATGCTGGTCTAAAATGTCTATAGGAGACTGGTGATGGCCCCCGCAGCTGACGCTAGATGTCACCCAGTGCTCAGGACCATAGGCACCTGTTAAGAAAAAATAATACTTCAATCCTCAGGGCTCAAGGGTTGGGGATGGAACAAATAAGAAGTACAAAGTCAAGCCATGCATCTCTCACAGTAGATTTTCCTACATGTTCCCACCTCAAAGAAGTCAGTGAACTGGAAACTATGAATCCAAGCCATTTGCTTGATAAGGTAAAAAAAATTTCAGAAAACCTGTTACTTAATATATTTGTCTTCTTGATTTGTAATCAAACATTTGCTAACTTTATCAGTAATCAGAGTAAAAGAGTTGAACAGAAAAGCTGTTAGAGTTTTCACATTTTAAGTATATTTTATTGATTATGCTATTACAGTTGTCCCATTTTTACTCCCCTTTATTCCCCTCCATCCTGCACCCCTCCCTCTTAGTTCATGTCCATGGGCCGTACATGTATTTCTTTGGCTTCTCCATTTCCTACACTATTCTTAAACTCCACCTGTCTATTCTGTACCTACCATTTATGCTCCTTATTCCCTGTACGTTTTCCCCATTCTACCCCCTCCCTCTCCCCACTGAGAACCCTCCATGTGATCTCCATTTCTATGATTCTGTTCCTGTTCTAGCTGTTTGCATAGTTTATTTTTTAGGTTCAGTCGTTGATAGTTGTGAGTTTGTTGTTATTTTACTGTTATAGTTTTGATCTTCTTCTTTTTCTTAGATAAGTCCCTTTAACATTTCATATAATAAGGGCTTGGTGGTGATGAATTCCTTCAACTTGACCTTACCTGGGAAATGCTTTATCTGTCCTTTCATTCTATTGTCTATTGAATGTCTATTTCCTTTGCCAGGTTGGGAAAGTTTTCCTTCATTATGTTTTCAAATAAGTTTTCAATTTCTTGCTCTCCCTCTTCTCCTTCTTGCACCCCTATGATTTGGATGGTAGAACATTGAAAGTTGTCCTGGAGGTTCCTAAGCCTCTCTTCATTGTTTTGAATCCTTGTTTCTTTATTCTGTTCTGGTTGAATGTTTATTTCTTCCTTCTGCTCTAAATGATCGATTTGAGTCCTGGTTTCCTTCACTTCACCATTGGTTCCCTGTACATTTTTCTTCATTTCATATTGTATAGCCTTCAATTCTACCTTTATTTTATGTATGTACTTGACCAATTCTGTGAACATCCTGACTACCAGTGTTTTGAACTCTGCATCTGATAGGTTGGCTATCTCCTCATCACTTAGTTATTTTTCTGGAGTTTTGATCTCTTTTTTCATTTGAGCCATATTTCGTTGTTTCGGTGCACCTGTTATATTGTAAGGGGTGGAGTCTTAAGTATCCATCAGGGTGGGGCAACCCACTTTGCTGGGTGTGGCACTGTGTGTGTGTGTGTAAGGGGTGGGGTGGTCAGAGACAGAATAATGTCCCTTGCTCAGGTCTTTGCTGGCTTTCAGTCACTTCCTCTGCTATCCCAAAGGGAATTGGACCTATCTGGTGCTGATTCCCAGGTAGATGGTTTTGTATATGTTCTACTACCCTGTGGGTCCTTCCAGCGGACTCTCCTGTGAGACGGGGAGTTTCTCCCACCAACACAACCCCCACAGGTTTTTATAGCCAGAGGTTTTGAGCCTTTATTTCCCTGTCCTGGAACACTGGGTTGCATAGTCTGTCTTGCTCCCCAGTTGTTCCTCCTGGCTGATCCACACACAAATGTGGAACTACCCAGTTTGCCAGCCACTTCCTCACCTGCCTGTCCACCAGCCACCACCTTGTCTCATGTCCTTTCCACTCACTTTGCATATCCTACCAGTCTGGATGAATGTTTCTTCTTTAACTCCTTGGCTGTTGGGCTTACATACAGTTTGATTTTCTGGCAGTTTTGGTGGCTTTTGTTTTTTAAATTGGTTGTTGCCCTTTTTTTTGGTTGTGCAAGGAAGCCAGTTTTTACATTTAAAAAAATTTTTTTTACTAAGTTTCCTAAAATAAGCAAAGCATTTATTCAGTAGGAAACACCTCAACCAATTTAGCTTGTTTTGCTATTGTAATTAGTATACAAAACACAACTCTTTTCTTAGTTTTTAAATGTTATGGAATTGGAAAAGGAAAAAAATTAAAAATGAAAGAAACACAACACTAGACAAGAGACATTGCAAATAATGTAGATGATGAGGCAGGGTTCCTTTGGCTAATTGTGAAGGATTTTTCAATTTGGCCAGAGTTTGTTCACTTGTGAATTATGGCACTCACCTCCCCTCAACCCATCTCTGTGCTGGGAGGCAGGGATATAAAGTTACTTTCAGATTGGACTCAGCACTCATATAAATAAAGACTTTCGGGGGACATATGCAACAGAAATAAAGGAAGGGAACACAACTATAATGCAGAGCCCTAAAGAGTACCAATCAGAAACAGGAAAATACACTGCATCAGCTTCTTTGCCTTATTTGGAAATGCATTATTCTGGGGCCTATATCTATTAAATTCATACTAGTTCGGATTTTTCTGCATCAGACCTTTAACTTTCTCGACATGACAAAAAAAAGAAAGATCGTTTTCTGGAAAGATTAAGATAATTCTTTTTGAGAGTTTGATATAAAGTCTAAATTTTACAATTTTTAGAAGACAGCACTTTGGCTACCCACTCAATGAAGTGCAGTGTGTGTATACACCTGCATACACACACTTGCCCCAAGGTTCTCAGCCTTACAGTCATGCACATATCAGACAGGGGAGGGTAAGAGCCAAACTGATTATAGGAGACCAAGACATCAAGCAACCCATATTTTTGTGCCTTGATCTGTAAGATGCAATTTCCCCCCACAAATTTGGGAGGAATAATGGTTGCTAATGCTGATGTTGAGTTCTGTTTACATTTACATTGGTAAAATATTATGTTATTAAATATTTTACATTTTTTGCTCAAAATTTTTTTTCCTATTTTCCTCCTCTAAAACCTAGGTGGTGTGTCTTATGGTCCGAAAATTAGGGTACCTTATGATAAATCTCTCTACTACTAAAGACGAGCCTGAACCAACTACTACATTCTTATTTGCGATGGGTTCCCCCATCTCCTATGTTTGCTATAAACAAAGGAACCATGAAAACAGGACAGACACAGACAATCTTCTCAGTCATACTAACGGAAGATTCATGGCTCCAAGATCAATTGACATGCCTCCCTAAAAATGATTCCTAGTCTTGCTATCTAGCAAATAACTCGGCCTTGTTCTATGCCTGGGTGCTTTTCCCTAATTCTCATCCAAACAGCAAGATAAAAGGCATTATCAGAAAAAAACACATGTTCACTAATTAGCAAAGATTTAGCAATCTTGGCGCACTTTTCAAGAGCATTTACAAGTGCCATAATACTTCCTAGAAAAAGTTAACATCACCATTTTCTTGATTATAAAATTCCAACTAAATTTGGAATTGTCAAGGTCTTTTCACTCATGTTGTTTCTCCTCTTGGTCAAATTCCCTAACAACTGTGATGAGTCAAAGGAGCAGAGTGCATTTGCATGCGCAGGGTCCAGCACAAATAATGTCCTTTTTTATTACAAAATCATAATCATGTAATTCTATAACATTATTATATCACTTTCAAATACACCATGTGACATTTTAGGTGAAATGTTCAAACTGCTGTGCATCTTGTGTGAGAAATTGACATACGCTGCCCACCACACTCAAGCAGTTTTACTGTGCTGGACCTTGTACTCTAGACAATCCTTGTTTTCATGTTGTATCAATGTATTTGAAGGATAAAAAGGAGGGGAAATAGGACTTAATGAGTGGCTCCAATTATCCTGACCACTCTTTAAATTTTCTTCCACATACCAAAAATATCCATTGAAAAACTAAATAAATTGACTGCTGATATATTTGGGCCTTTCTATTGGAAATATGGAAACTAATGTTTTAATACCATGTGTGTGTATGTGTGTGTATATAATGCCTTTTGTAAACCCATTAGTACAATAAAATTACACTCCATGGGAAAAAATTCATGGTAAAATAAATCTAGACATGTTTGACCCAAAAGAAGTAAAAATGCCAACCATCACCTACCTGTACAAATGCATGGGCACCTGATAATTAACAAACTAATAAAAAATATTCTGTAACTTTTGAAAAATACTCGATATTCATTATGTCTCATAATCTTCAAAAACATGAGTGAAATATAATTTAGCACTTTATAAAAATATAGTCGGGGTTCCAGCCAGCGGAATTCATTTGTTCAGTGGTAACAATCTGAAGATTTAAGCCGACTACATGCTTGCTTTCACACTTCCACACAATGTACGTTCAAGTGCAATTTTAATTGAAACTGATCTTCCAGTTCAGATTTTAAATTAATTCTTCTTTGGAGTGCTTCATGCTCTAGACACTCTTGCCTTGCAAAAACCCCAATGTCATTAGTGGAGGAAATAGAACACTTTTCTAAGCTTGCAGGTATTGATTACCTATTCTCACACCAAAGCTCCATTGCCATTCCACACTGTATAAATGTCTTCAATGTTAAGACACTTTATAAAGGACTGGGGATTATATCATTAATCATTTGTAGTTGCACAAGTCTCACAGTATTGAATGCTTTGTTTTTCAAAACGTTGAATGAATGGTTTTAAGTTAAAAACATGACATTAAATAAAGACTGTAGTTAACGTAAACCCCGTTTTGGGGGGTTAAAAAAAAAAGCAAATCAGCAAGAAGGTATGACATAACCCATCAGAAATAAGAAGGAAAAGTCATTTGCACTTTAGTTTCCCCTTATTGACTCTTGCTTGAATGAGCAGGAAATTCACACTTTGACAGCTGGACTGATTTTGAACAGCTCACCAACTTTGACATGGCAACCTAATACATACAAGGATGTGTTCTCAAAAGGGGAGGGGTGAGGCACAGAACAGTAACCAAAGGGCACTTTGGACTGCCAAAAGTAATTTCCCATGTTGAAAATCTTGCAGGAATGAGATCTTGATGGAGACATATCGCCGACATATCAGTACCAACAAAAGCTAACAGTTTAGCTTGAGTTTCTCACTCTGCTATGTTGAGAAATATTTCTTTTTAATGAATTCAACAAATGCATCTGACACCGCTGGCTCAAGGTTTGATTTCAGTGCAAATATCCCATTGCCAGGAAGGCTTCCATGAGAAATGCAGAAGGATTCTTCACTATCCTGGCAATAGGTTCGTGGTTTCATTTGCACATTATTACTCTTGTAATTCTCATGTTGTTTATTCCTTTATCGCTAGGTGATAACTCTACAAGAACAGGTTCCTTCTCCATCTTGTTCAACATTATTCCAGCCTCGCGCAGAGACGTACACGCAGATTTTTTTTTTCTGGGGTTGGCGGGGGGCACAAATAAATGAACTGGAAGATGAGATTAAAGAGTTGCAGGATTCTGTCCTCTAATGATATTATAGCTTGTTATCTGAACGCTGTTTTGGTTTTAATTTTATACTTCTACCTACTGACTTCTTACTAAATCTTCCTCACTCCCTTCATCTCAAGAATTGGAATGTCAAATTCAAAAGTAAATATTCCTTTCCCGATTCATTAATATGTCACATTAATCTCAATGGTGATAAGGTAAAATAAGCTGCAAATATATAATGTGCATCATGAAATCTATATGCCAATTTAACAAGCCTACCAACAGTGACAATAATTTTTAAAAGAAAGGTGACAGAATTTTGCTTTCACTACCTTTTGTGAAGCATGATTATTTTTAAAGTTCTCTTATTTTTTTCTATGTTTTAACAGAGTTCTCTAATCAAAGGTCAATCAAGAAGGAAAATTAGTCTTGTGAATCAATTCATCACTGCATTCATTTAAGTACTGATTCCACACTTGCTCATTACCAGTCACATTACTGAGAAATGGGTGCCAGGGAGCAGGGCTGCCCTAGTTCTCTTGGGCAACAAGGGACTCGCTCACTGAAGTGCAGAGAAGTGACTGCCCTGGAGCTTCCCACTTGGGCAGAAGACAAGAATCAAAACTACAACGGACCGCAGACTTAATCCCAGCACCAGCTGGATTCAGTTACTGGCTTTCAAAGAATAAAGTTAGGGAAACAGAAAAACAGCCAACTTTGGGTGGAGAAGCTGGGTAAATAAATGCCATCCTAGGCAAGCTGTGAAGGTTAACATCACTTGAGATTTCATGGATTATTATGCACATCCTGTTAGGAAGTGATAAGAAGGGCAGAGAGCCTTTGTAGGATTTTCTAAAAATCTTTAATCCTAGTCTAACCATGAGAAGGGCGCTAAGGCAAACCCAATCTGAGGAACATTCTACAAAATACTGGGCTGATACTCCTCAAAAATCCCAAGGACATAAAAGGCTAGGAAAGATTAAAAAACTGTCCCAGACCAAAGAAGACTAAGTAGTCACCCCCCACCCCCCCAAAAAAAAATGCAATGTGGTATTCTAGATCAATGGGACCAAACATGAACATTGATGGGAAAACTCATGAACTCTGGATACATTTTGGAGTTCATTCATTGGTAACACAACATTGTTTCCTCATTGATTCTTGTCTATATGGTTATTTTTAGTGGATACTTTGACAAGATGAAGACCTGTATGAAACTTTTCAGAAGCCAAATAAAATCTAAGAGTTGTCAAAATGGATTACATTTTAATATCCTGATTTTACTGGATTTACTGTTATATTCTTGGGGGCATACGTAAAGCCTCACAGGTCAAGGAGATGGGCACTGACTTATAGATGATGCTAGGAGTATTGTTCTAACCTCTTTGCATAAAAAGAATTTGCTCAAAGCAAAATCAAAGGGTAAGAGAGGCTGGCCTAAAAAAAAAGCACAGCAAGCAGGTGGCTGACATTTCATTAGTCAAGATTATATAAAAACCTTATAAATCTGGAGAAATTTACCTTTAAAAATAATAGTTAAGAAACAGTGTTCTTACCTCAATTTATGACTCATTTGTACATTAAAAGAATCCAATTCTACCTTCTTGGTGTACCATTAAACAAGTCATTGTATTTTTTTCTCATTTTGTGATTACCCGTTTCAGTAGGCCAGCAATAGAAAGACACATTTCTACGTTGGAACAAATAAATGACACAATTGGATATTAATTCCAATTAATAGTGGCCAGTTTAAGGCAGATGGAACTCCTCACATGCAAACAATGGCAAATGCTATGAAGCTGCCTCATGTCTGAGAGCCCACTTGATGTTCAGTGTTTCCTCAAGGCAGATTTAACACAAAGTACTTGGCTGACATGCATACATTTTAAACCAAACTAGTTAGTTTGCTCAAAAAATATTATAAAAATCTGAGGGACACACTTCATTTTGTCTACTGCCTACAGCAGTATTATTTGAAAAGTCCAATATAAACAAATATAACTGGTTTGCAAAAGACTTCTATACAATTTAACTGTCTCACTTTAGCATAGTTTGCTATTAATACCTAACCTGAGAAAAAAAGATAAAAGGGCTACTTTTAGTGCATATAAGTCACACTTTTGTTTAAAAACAAGAAATTTCAAATATCTGCCTATGATTTGTGTCCCAAACAATGGTTTCTTTAAATACATAAGAGGTTCTTTGCAGAAAATATGCATACAACTTAAATTTATTTTACCATAATCCATTTAAAGAATGGTTTCTATTCACTAATGAAACGCTATTAAAAGTAATGAATTCTGTCTAAATATAATTAAAAACAATACTAATAGACGTGTTACGTGCTGTTTCTAGTCAACTATGCCTATTAATGCCTCCCTCAAGGAATTTCAATTGAAAGTATTACCCAGATCCAGGGCTATTATACCTGGTTGCTTCTTGTTGTCTACTTTTAACCAAGAGCAATAGTCCAAAAATATGTGTATTCATTTTGTTCTGTTACTTAATGGTATAATTAATGCTTTCCCTTCCAAATTAAAAACACATCTTTAAACTATTCCATTTTTTCATTCAAAAGCTTTATGGGATTTATCTCATGATCCTTTTGCATTCTCCACTACTGGTACCTTTATTAACACGTGTGCACTGACTGCTGCATATGTGGAAAGGAAAAGTGCTAAAAGCATCCATACCGCTGTTCTCTGGCTTTCATTTTATTCATGTATAATTATAAAGTTACTCAATGTTTGGTGATTAAAGTATCCTAATTTTTAAGCCAGTTAGGAAGGAAAATTTACCTTCCAAACAATAAAATAGTTTTGCAGATTTTTCACTTTTAAATTTTAGATATAACAACTTAATTCCATTTCACATCAATGGCATATTTTAAGTTACTTATTAATAATTAACCATAACACCAGAAATATATCAGACAATAATACTAGAAATGGGAACTATTTTATTGTTTTCATACCAAGTATTATATGTTTCATTTCCCAAGGTGGCTATTTTAGGACTGAATGTTAAAGCTAATTTCAGGTCAAATGTGAAATAGCACAAATGTCTAAATTGGGATTCTCAGATTCTAATTCTGATGCTGAAGATCTCTGTGGAGCCTATTTTACTGTTCTAAAAAATGAGAGTATTACAAAGAGTGAAGATGCCAATAATAACTACCTGGGATTTCAGAGCCAAAGACCTTCAGGCTATCTGATTAGTGCTAGGTGCGTGAGCGTGTGACATGACGAGAGTATGCACCGTGAGCATGCATGCCATTCACAGACTGGAGGATCCTAAAGGTCCTTCAAAGACAAAGTCCTGTGCACGTATAGATGCATCTGGGATTGAAAGGTTCTATCTTTCAAGTTGAATCTACCCACATCCAAACATGCAATCAAAATTTCTACGACTAACTGGCATGGTTTATTCACTGAAATTCTAACAAATATTATTTAAAGTTGGGCCAACTTTATTTTTGCTTCTTGTGCATATTACATGGAATCAGTTACTAAAACATCAGAGATATAAACAAAGAATCACAATTCTCTTTGTCCAATGCCAAACATCTGAAGTGTTTATAAAATGTTAGTAAGTTTGCTACGGACCTGAAGTTTTCAACCTTCAAGTCAAGTTTGTCTTCAAGCAGTCAACACTCTTCATATGACAAAAGATCTGCTCTTTTAGAATCCTGACTGTCCCTGTGAAATTTAAACTATCATCCAAGGACTAAATAGCTCACGTGGTGCAGTGGAAAGAACACTGAGTAGGAAGACTAGCAACTTGAATTCTAGTTCAAGGACGATATAAGCTTTAATTCATGTTAGTGCTAAATAGCTGTATATTATTTATTCATGAAGTCAAGAATAATTAGCCATGTCTGTCAAGGGTATCAGAGGACCAAATGGTAACAGTCACATCACGAATTTCCTCATTCCATTCCAGTTTCAGTTTTGGAAAGTGGAGTTGAATGACACAGTGCTCAAGTCTTAACCAAGATTCAGTTTCCTTACACACAAATTGTAAGATTGTATCATATAATCTGAAAACTCAGAAGAGTTCTAAATTCTATAAAACCTTCTTACAATATCTGGAAGCATCAAATGGGCACAGAAAATGTTAATAGTCTAGCAAACATTCAACCCCACTGGATACATTGCTAAAAATAGCCACAGGGATGCGATGAGGATTAAATAAATTATTACACTCAGAGCACTCCAACAGGCCTTGGCACATACTAAGTGTTCAATAAACATGATTATCTACACTTCCTTCTGGGAACCACAACCAAACCCTAAGATCTGGATAGCTTACCCCCACTCCTGGGATCCAGGAATAGTTCCCCACTGGCATTTGGCAGTTAGTTGAATCCTCTCCCCTTTGACAAAGAGATTGACTCAGAAGGGATGTTATCCCAGGACTAAGCCAATTAGGTTGGCACTATTCAAAACAAGGCAGCAGACTTCTGTTTGGAGCCTGTAGGAAGAACCTACCTTCCTTCCAGAAGGTAGTAAATGAAGAAGAGAAAGAAAGTGACTGAAGAAAAATTAGCTGGAGGCCAAAGCTGACAAGTAAAAAGATTGGAGAAAAAAACAAAGAAAAATAAAGGTAGGACCCTATCGAACCATTCCTGAAATTTAAATTTTATCTCTAGACTTTTCAATTTTGTATGTCTTTGTATTTAAAATAGCTCCAGTAGGCTTTCTGTTATTTGCAACTAAAAAATATGAGATATAATCAGAACGTTCGTTTAAAAAGACCAACACTAAATTATTCAATTCTTTCTACATTCATCACTAAGACGGAAATGTCAAATTATAAAGATAAAATCAGGAATGCACGCTGGATGAAATGTGTAAGGATAACATCTCCCGATTCCCCTTCCCTCCTCTCTATTTCTTCCTACCCTCTTTCCTTATCGAAGAGGAATAAACTTGGGTAAGGGTGTAAAGATCTCATTTAGACAAAAGGAGAAAAGACCACATTCTGAAGTCCCTTGCTTGCTGTAAAGCTGTTACTCTTAGTAACACTGGGGTCATGGGATAAGAATCCCTAAAAGACTAAACGGGGACAGCTGCCTCTCACGAGTTTTCTGCCTCTGAGCAGGGCCACAGCAGCAGTTTTTACACAGGGAAGACTGGCCGAGGGACCATGCTTTATTTCCACACATCAAAGCTGCACCCCAAGGAAGGCAACAGAAGTGCCCATTAAGGCTGGGATTGCCTGTCTCTGGAAGGAAGGCCTTTTCCACACCATTGCTGTCTATCATTGGCATCATGTCCCACACATGTGTCAAAATTAAAACGGCTCCAGCTCATGAGACATTCCAATGACACTAGGAAAAGGAAAAAATTCCCAGAGAGAATTGGGGAGGTTGGTGCTTGGAAGGGATGGTTGTCTATATGCCAACCTACTGACATAAGGGCTGAAGGAAAAGAACAAAAAACTAAATTCAGTTTTATGAGGCACTCACTCAACAGCTGAGGGGCCTGGTGTGGAGGGGGTGTGGGACTGGAAAACACTTCAGAGGGTGCAGACAGGATTATTAACACCCTTCCTAGACAGCTATAAAAGGAGAAATGTATGCTGCAAATATATTAACTATTAAATGTTCTCTGGGGAAATGTCTAGACATAAAGGGCCACTTTTATGAGGTAAAGTCAAAACAACACGATGGCTTCTGTGTGTCTCTCCATTACCATGTGAATAGTTCACTTTAACTTGTACATTTTCTATTGCAGTAAATTTATAGTATAAGCAACTGCCAATAAAGGGGATCTAAAAGAAGATTGGAGAGATTTAGCAGAAGCAACATGACAAAAGAACATTAACAACTCCCCTCATTCAACTACTCACAGGGAGACAGGATAGTAGGAAGCTAAGAAAATTGCTTGGCAAGTGGAATAGGGAAACTGAGACAGAGAGTTAAACACAATGGCCAAAAGCAATTTACGGCCAGGTACAGATGGTCACCATGGCAGCAGGCCTCAAGGGCCTGGAAGGGGGCAAAACTGAGACAATAAGGACCTGCTCCCAGGGTAACTTCTCCCCTGGCCTCTTCTCCCTGGAGAGAGCATCTAGGCCTCAGTTGTATTTCAGCTGCAGGCCCAGAAAAGCTGCAAATCCTGGTAGGCACCACTATAACCAGCTGTAGCGACTAAAGACTACAGTGACCAATCAGTGGTGACCATGACCCTGAAAACTGATGAATATTCTGCTGAAACCCTCCCCTGAGACTTGTCTAAGATTCCTGCCTGCAAGAAAGAGCAGCCTATACTCTCTCTGGGGAGCAGCCTTTGCATTCCCTTCTCGTTCACCCCCTTCTTTCTCTTACACTCTAAGGCAACTGGCAGCTGGCGGCTTATCCCAGACTAATTCCCTGAACCTGTCCCCAAAGCCCCCTTTTCTCTGACTTCCCAGTGAACTAAAGCAGCCCAGACTTGGTTCTCCTGTTTCTTCTTCTACACTAAGCTGTTCCTTGTTTCACTGTCCTCAGCTTTAATAAATGGATCCTCATAGACACCTGGACTGATGTTGTGAACTCCTTCCTACATGAAGTCACGAGCCCACACACTCAGCTGGCCCTGGGCAGACCCACACAGGGCCAGGTCCTGACAGTCTGGTAACAACAGGAGGCTTCACTAACCAGGCTAAACCCCCATTTCCTTTGCTTTCTTAACTTTGATCACTTCTCTTCTTAGAACTACACGGTCCGGGGGAAAATAAGCTCCATGACATCAGATACTTGTCGATTTTGTTCACGCAGCACACATAAGGTCCTCACTAAAAAATACTGTTCAAAAGGGCTAGAATTTTGGTGCAACATCACCAAAAATTCAGTAATCAAGACAAATAATATTTAATGAAATATCTTAAATTTTAAAATCAATGTGAAAAATCCGTGACAAGCACTATATAAAGGATGTAAATAAAGATAATATCAGTAAGAGTGCCATACAAAGTAATATTGGCATCTGAGGCAAAAGAAAAAAATCACTAATAAAAAATATTGCATTAAAATATAATGTTCCTTGATTGATGAGTGTTTTGACACCCTAGTCCCTGCCCTACTATAAATGACTGAGTGACATTTTATAGCACACATCAATGAGATGACACCAGTAAGGCATCACTCACTTGGAGAAAATTTACTATGTGCCAGGCATTGTGATGAAAACTTTCTACCTTTTATCTTTGATCCTTTCAACAACTCATGTCAAGTATGAACTAGTTTCTACATGTCACACATAAAGAAACTGGGGCTCAGAAGTCAGGAAACTTGCCTTCCTATAGTACATGACAGTCAAAAGAGTGTCAATTCCAGAACTATGAAACTAACCCGTGTGCAAAAAAGGAGGGTTGCAAACTATGGCACATGAGCCAAATCAGGCCCACCACCTGTTTTGTAAATAAAGCTTTATTAAAGCACCAAAACATCCTTTCACTTTGTATAATCTATGGCTGCTTTCATGCTATAATGCCAGACTTGAACAGCTATGAAAAGAGACAAGAAAACCTAAAAAAATACTTACTATCCTGCCTTTTGTTTATAATATGAAAGACCTGACAATAATGTAAATATCCATCAGTAGGAACTTGCTAAACAAACCACATCCATTAATTAATACTGAACAAAGGTTCAAAAGTAGATAATCCTAGAATAAATTCCAGATGAATCCAAGATTTAAATATTTAAAATAAATAAAAAGTACAAAGAATGTAGCCACACAGACACCTTATTATCTTTAATCTAGTTTTTAATTTTTTAATGTATTTTTTTTTCCTTTGAGTCAAACTGGCCTCACTGAGACCCTAACTCACTCACCTGTCTCTGCCCTGCTTAATCATTAAGCTCTTGGGACAATGAGGTTGTAGTCAGCATCCAATAGACTTAGAAACAAGGTTCTGGGTGTACTGACTATTGAGACAGAGCTTTCAATCGAATTAAACATAGTATCTTGGCCTCAGTTGTGTTTTAGCTCCAGACCCGGGAAAGCAGAGTGACTCCATAGAACCAATCCTTGAGAAATTGGACAGAACAACTCCATGGCTGACCTTAGGACCAGATGCAATGATCAATTACCCGCTACCCAAGCACCACCCAGTCAGTAGAAACCATGACCCTAACTCTATTAGTCAGCATGACTAATGATTTTTTCCCTATAGAATCTATCCTGGAAGCCACCAAGGAGCCAGGTCTTTGAGCATTAGCTCATCTGTGACTCCAGGAATGGTGTTGTCTTCAATAAACCCTTGCTTTCCTGGCTGCAAGTCCTGTTCAGGGCTTATTGGCCTTTGATGAACACAGGCCAAGGAACCCTTTCAGCTGATAACAAAAGCAGTTGCAGGGGCCCTGGCTGGGTGGGTCAACTGGTTATAGCACCATCCAATATGCCAAGGTTGCAGGTTCCATCCCCAGTGAGAGCACATATAAGAATCAACCATGATATGTAAATAAGTAGAACAACAAATTAGTGATCTCCCCTCACCTCTCTCTCTATATATTAATTTTTTTAAAAAGTTGTGGAAACATTTGGAGTAGGGAAAGCATTTTGACTTTTCACATGAAAAAAATTCAAAGGCAGAAAACATCAAATATATTAGAGAAATATTCAATTTTCTGACTTTCAGAAAGTACTATCATAAACATCAAACAAAAATCAGAAAAACATTTGCAATTCATGCCACAAAAAGAAGTTGTTTAATACATCAAGAGATTCTAGAAATTGATAAGCCCAAAATATTACATAAAAATGGGCAAAGGATATGTACAGTTCAGGAAAAGGAAATACAAATGGGCTCTTAATGTAGGAATAGTTGCTGTACCTCACTAAAAATGAGAAACACAAATTAAAATGTATGGACACATTCTTTTACCTCCTAAATTTGCAAACCTCAGGATGTTTCATTACACACTGTTAGCAAGGATGTATTCAAATAAGCACTTTATTTTACAGCTACTGAAACACTGATACAATCTTCAGACAAGAAAATTTGGCAATAGCTATTATAATTACAAATATGCACTCCTATGACCCTGATGTTAATTATGCAGACATGCCTGCATTCACACAAGGTTAGGATCAGTCATGGTGGCTCTGTTGGTTGGTAATCTCCAAGAATGGAAACAAGACAAATATCTGGTTGCCAAAGAGCTAGTTAATTAAATTATGGCAAACAGAAGCAAAAGAATAGTGTAAAACTGGAAAAGAAAAAGAAACCTCATTAAGCTAAAATAAGACTTCCAAGTTACATTTTTTAGTGTAAAACTCAATATAAATAATAGTATGCTACCAGTTTTTTAAAATGATGAGATAAATGATCATATATTGATAGATATATAGTATGTCCATAATACACCGCTGGAAGCACATAAAAGTAGCCATAACACAAGTAAATGATGAGGAAAGAGGGAGGGGGGATTTTTCACTGCTTACTTCCTTTTATTCTTTGAACTTTAAACCATATTAATGCATTATTTATTTAAAAGTTAAATTTTAAAAATTCATTGGCATTTTAAGTGGTGGAAGTAGTATCTGACACCAGACAGTAGTGGGGGGGGGGGGAAGCTAGTTACAGAGCAATTATTAGAGAATTACATCGTATCACATAAAGAAAAAAATGCATACAAATCAAAACAGTGAGGGGCATACACAAAGATTAAAGAAAACTTGCTAAAGTGTTCATGGTGGCTACTTTGGAATGGAAGATCCGAAGATTTTAGTTATGATCTAGGAAGATATTTATTTTGTGAATACATACATGTAGCACTTCTGTAACTAACAACAACAAAGACAATAATAACTTATTTTTTAGAAGTGGACACATGCAACTCTAAAACCTTGACTTAAGAACATTCTCAATGGACTCTGGACCTGCTGAGGTCTCAAAGAATCACGGCATGTACTCTCTACAGGGGTAATGTTGCCCAGTAGAATGAAAGTTGGTTGGTTAGATTTTGTTACTCTTTTTATCTTTAAAACACAAAAATATAGAACAAATGATCAGATATACAGTTAATCTATCACATTAAAAGTGAATAGGCTAGGGGTGGTTAGGAAAAAATGTCTGAAAGGGCACCTTTGGGAAAGGGGCAATAATAGAAAACAAGGTTGAAAGAAAAAAATATGGAATTTATGTGGGCAAAATAAAGATCCTCCAGTCTTCATGTAACTCTTACATCAGATGTATATTAAGGCAGATACTGGATTTTAACCTTAAAAAGGAGATACGTTTACCCCATATGAAAACCCTGTAAGTTACTCATACACCCATTATTGCAAATGGGAGCCTGAAACTCAACTTATTAGCTGAGAAACACTGAGCTGTGGTTTGCACCCGTGCGCACAGCTCTTCTTCTGGGTGCCCCACCTGTTGCTTCCCCACTGAACCACACTTAATTTTCACCCATCATTCCTGCCACTCAGGAACCGGGAAGATCCTCTTTTTGTCATCTTAACTTCACACATATGCCTCCTGGCAACCTGCCAATCACAAATTTAATAAATCCATCTCCTTTGTCAAGTTGTTGATAAAATGCTCAGAAGGCCTGGGCCAGTGAAAGGCCCCTCCATCGTGACGGTGGGGCCGTAGCAGAATTCCCTGGGGAAAGGTTTTCAGTCTATTATGAAACCTCATTTCTTCATCTCAACTCTGAGAATATCAAGAGACATTCTGTTAAGGCTCTCTCTGAAATCCAGATGCCCATGTTGGTTGAACTGGAAAATCTTGTAATGTTTTCAACACATGGCACAACTCTAAACCAGGGGAATGAAAAGAAACCTACTTGAAGAATAGCAGCACATAGGGCTTTGCATGCAAGACACAGTTTGATCTCCTTACTATTCTTACCCACACTTGGTGATACAGGCATTGTGTAAATAAGGCTGCATGAAATAAATGAGGCATACAAAGGAAATATAAAAAATAAAGCTGTGAAAACACAAAAATGACCAGCTATCTTCTTTCTTGTTCTGTCAAAAAAATGTGGTCAAAATAAAATGTTTAATGGAAGTCTCCACAAACCTTAAGGATCACTATTATATTTTTAGGGACTAAAGTGATTATTGATGAGGAAGAAACAAATGCCACTGTAAGAGTTACAGATGCCACTGTAAGAGTTGCTGTCTATTTATACAGACAGCAAATAAAGTTAGCGGTCACCATTGCTCTGGCCAAGTAGCTCACTTGGTTGGAGTATCATCTAACACACCAGGGTTGCAGGTTTGATACCTGGGTCAGAGTACATATAAGAATCAACTGATGAATGTATAAATAGCTAGAACAACAAATCCAAATTTCTATCTCTCTTTCTCTTTCTCCCCATGCTCCAAAAGGCAATAAAAAAGGGGAAGGGGTCATATATGAAAAGCAAGGCATCCTATAGAAAAATACCAGGATTTTTTTTTTTTTTTTTGAAGTGAAAGACACTCTGATGTCATGATTTAAGTAGCAAGATGTGGCCACGGACAATGCAAACAATGGCTCCTGATTGCTGAACCAAAGACCAGTGCTGCTGGGTTTCAGGTACTAGAGAACTTCATTAAAAATAATATCCCCATTTTTAAGCCCCCATGCCAGTATCTCCAAGGAAACTGTGATTTGAAAACAATGAAAATAGCCACGAATAGTAAGTACTAAGAACTTACACTAATGTACTAAATGCAGCCTAACAGGAATCATCCCTTGTAATCAAATCAACCAGAAGCTATACACTTCACTGTTATCCCTGTTACATAGAGGAAGCATGTTGAGGGTCAGAGGATAACTTGTCCAAGATCACTCTCTGAGTAAGCAGAGTTTAACCCCCCAACTTCATGCCCATTCTTTATATACAGCTAACATTTATAGGCCACTGACAACAGACCGATGTTCATGGATTAACTTATTTGTGCATGACAAAACTATTCCCATTTTATAGATGAAGATACTAACAGCCTAGCAAGGTTGAATTATTTGGGTGAAGATACTAACAGCCTAGAAAGGTTAAATTATTTGGTATTTAGGTCACACCAGCAAGTAGCGAAGCCAGGATTAAAACTCCAGGAGGTGGCTCCAGAAATGCCAGTTGAAATATCCTGCTACAGTGATACCTCAATGTGTGGATACTTGTGTACAGTTCTGATATTATCCAAATCTGGAGATCAATATCAACTTGGACTGTATGTCTAGGTCCAAAGTACTCCTCCACATAGAACTGAAACTCTCAGCCAAGGTGATACAATGGGGGAAATAGCCTACTGGTAGCTGACCATCATTCCTCATAATCAACAAAGAAAATATTGTAAGAGTACTAACATTTTTTTTCTTATTCACTTTTTTTACCTTTATTGATTGATGTTTGAATATAGTTGTCTCCATCTTTCCCACCACCACTTAGTACTAACATTTTTAATAACATCGTGTTTGTAGGTAGGGCACAAAGCTAAGTGAGTCGGTAAAGGAAAATGAAGTAAGGAGCCATCTGCTGCTGTTGCCTAAAGACAGCCATTCACAGAAAGACACAATGTCCCGTAATTACCACACTAAAATAAATCTGAGAAGACCAATGCTGTTAACACTGGAAAGTGAGGGTGGAAAGAAAAATAGATGGAAAAAATAATGTAAACCTGACTAAAATCACACAAGGTCGTGTTCTCAAGAGGGTCCACCCTAATTAAAGTAACAAAAGATTTAAAAGTATTTAAAAACAGAATCAACTCACTCTAAAGAAAACAGAGGCGAGGCAACAGAGAAGACAACCCCAATAAACACTCAGATGAAAGGAAAAAACTCTGGATGAAGGTAGGGCTGTATGGTGCTGGTTCAGTAATTCTTCAACTAGGTAATTAACTATCACTGACACCGTGAGAAAAAAAAATTCCTGACCACATGCAAGGCACATTGTTAAGAACACAGAGCTCAATTTGGCAGTTAAATGGGGGACTCCTTTACGTCTGGCACTATTTAAAAAAAGATACTAATCATTTTTTCAGACGATACAATGAAGAATCCTGCTTGGCAAAATGCCTAAGAAACACAATTAATAAGAAATGGAAGTTAGGATCCAAAGCTTGTGACTAAGCAGGAGACAGAGCGCATACTTTTCCTTCATGATTCTGGAATGACAATGCTGAATGATACAGCCTATGCCAATTCCTGTTCACCGTACTGATAAACTTAGCTAGAATTGTTCAGTTCAGGAGCTTACACACCACAGAAAATGTTTAGTGATTTCCAAAACAGTAGGATCCTGGTTGTAAAGAACAAGCTCTGTAATTAGCAAATTAGAAGTCCCTTCCTTGCAGATAAAACTGCTAAGGCAGACAAAGTCTCAACATAAAATAATCACTTTCAGAAGATGCTGGACAAAGGGAAGGAAGCAGGCTGTAATCAGCTTTCATTCTTTTCGCAGCCTTTGTAGGACTCAACTGTAGGACCACTGTTTAAGGGGGATTTAGACTTTTCCAGGTAAAAGAAGTATAAATATTTTACATAGCAGGCTCTTAACCATGCCTACTGAGTCACCTGAACAGACCTCTAAACCACTTGGTTCCAAGCATCACGTAAAGTACTGTACTTAGAATTTCATTCTGAATTTGCTTTATAATAGGTCAAACTGGAGGTGTCCATTTCTCTTTGGGTCAAGTCCCAAAGAGAAGCAAATTGCGGCTCACCAAGAGAAATCAAACTACTCCATTGTCTTTTTGTACTCTATAAAAGTTAATAAAGAATAAAACTTAATACCCACATAACTAAGTCCTCCTTTGTCAAAATGCCCTGTGCCCCCGATGGGTGTGCAGTACCTTCAGCTAACACTGCCCTGGCAAGCCTGGAAGGGGTATTGATTCTGACCCTTCCAGATACGTTCAGGAGGAAGCTACAGGCCCTGAAGAAGACACCAATCAGGTCACAAAATCCATCTGCCTACTGCGTGTCTCCACTAGGGATTACTGGGCTGCTCAGATTTCACCTGTGTAGACCTGAAGAGGATTTTTCTTCTCTTGAACTTGGCACAGTGTGGTCTTCATCATCTTTAAGCATTCTTCAAATGCTCTGGGCAAAAAACGTGGTTCTATTCCTCATTCATTCTTTATTTTATTCTTCGGATACAGCAATAATCCTAAGCTATACCTTCACAAGTGATCCGAAGGCTGACTGCTTCTAGCCATTTACACCTGTGACCACTCAGGCCCAAGCTGCCATGACCTCTCCCAGGAATCCCTGCAACTGTCTCCCACCCTGACTTGCTGACCCACCTTCCCCTCCTTGGAACTATTACCAACACAGCAGCCAGTGATCTTGTTAAAATATAAGTCAGATCATGTCACTAGCCTTCTTAAAACCTTCCACAGCATTCTTCATCATTCAGAGGAAAGGCTGAAGACCTGAAAAATAGTCTACAAGACTGAACACATCTGCTCCCTGACCCCAATTACCTCCCTGTTCACAGCTCCTACTTTTTTCAGCACTGATCCCCCTATAGGAGCCAAACAGATCACCTTACGGTCCCATGAACTTGTCAAGCATTTTCCTGCTGTCCTATCTAGGTAACAAGTAACCCCCTCACCTCCTGGAGATAGTTAATCCCATGTCACTTTTTCAATGAGACCTGCTCTGTCACTCAAATTCACCCCTCATCCAAATGTGCTTTCTTCCTTTTATTTTTTCCTCCATTGCAGTCACCTTCTAAAATTGTACATACTTGTTTGTTTTGTGGATTGCTTGTTGTCTACTCATGGCCTCCACTGGCACATGATCTCTGGAAGGACAGGGACACGCCCCTGGTAGTAATGCATATAAACAGGGGTCAATGAACACGCTAACAAACAGGAAAAACAGGGGGGTCCCAGTTTGAAACACAGAGGGTTTTGAACACCTTTACTGAGATAAAACAAACAGGCTTAAATTCAACCATTTCAAGGGTACAGTTGGATGATTTTTCAGTAAATTTACAGAGGTGTACAATCACCATGACAATTCTCTTTCACAGCACTTCCATTACACCAGGCAGCCCAGAGACGGATATTTAACTGGAAATGCACCAAACATCACATCTCCTCTTGTTGAACAATGAAATCAAATTTCTAGAAACACTTCTTTTAAAGTACTTTCTCACAGACCACTGTTAGTCATCCATCTATGATTTTTTTTCAAGACACAATCATTTTTTAGTTCATACACAGCATTCAGCACTGTGAAACAATGGAAATAAGATGAGTGGAAATTGAATCCTGTTTCTTTTACCAACAATACTGGGTACCATGTATAGGAAGATTTCCTAGCACTCTTGCTACAAAATGAGGAAAAGTCACAGAATGACTTGACATAGTCCAAATAAACCCAGGTTCCTCCACTGTCTCTCAGTCACACATGGCCAGCTCCATCCTTCCATGATGGTGAGTCTACAAGAGCAGCCTGAACTTTTGGAAACTAAATGTCCCTTGAAACTACTATTCACTAATATTCAAATCACCCTTTGACATTAATATACTAATGGTAAGACAGAGAATAAATTCAAAATGAACCAACCTCTCTCACTGTTAACCATAGGTTTTAGAAGACTTCAGAAATCTTAGAATAAGTGGCAGGTATAACTTCCCATATATGAGCTAACGGCTCAAATTCCTTTACTGGGTGTTTGTTTCCTAACTTGCCCTCACACTTCTACCAAGTTCAAAGCCAAGAGTATGATATGACTTTAAGATACAGAACCAGATCCTAGAATTTTCACTGAGAGTTCAAAATAAATTCTGAACATCCACCTTAAAAATCACAACTGAGACACCACTACTAATCTGCCTTTACTATTAAATATGCCAAAAAAACTCCTCTAATCTGAAAGGTTGTTTTTCCCTTACAAATTTATGGACAATTTGTTACACATTAACAAGCAGAATTTCAAAGCAAAACAAACATAGGTTACCTGTCCTTTCAAGTATTACTGACAATTTACAGACAAAGCTATTAAATTAGCTTCCAAAAGTTGCAAACAGTAAAATTCAAATTTTATTTTCAAAATTTAAAAATAAGGTGACTATGAATTAGATGTTTCTGTTTTTTGCATTTGTGTGGTAATTTTTTAAAACAAGAAAGAAAGGATAACTCGTAAAGAATGACTTTCTCCCTAACACTGAAACACAGAAAGGTATCAGATGGCAAAGGAGTTAAAAGTCATTTTTCCTTTTCCTCATGAGAGATGGAGTTTCTTAACACCATCCAAATGTCCTCCAGATACTCTATGCTGGTGAAACAAATTAACTGACATTATTAACACAAACAACCAGAAGAAATACTTCACATGGTTAAAAAAATGGCATTTCATTAAATTGCTTAAGAATATTTATGACTGAAGTCAAATGAACAATTATCCATGCTAAAAAGAAGTATTAGGAATCCATGGCTGGAGACATATCTGCCTCAAAATTATCTCAAACTTACTTTGAAATGCAATCTTCAAAGCAACCTCATAGATTTCATATTAATTTGCACACACACGTAAATAAACCTGCACTACAAATATAACTGACAAAGCACTGGGGTGTGCTCCACCTCTCCAATGAAGAAATCCAAGAGAAAAAAAATGTGCTCCTGATGTCTCCTCCTGCATCACAGTCATGAGGCATGCTGGGCCACATGCTTGGCTAGCCAGGTTGGCTGTGTGCAGCTGAAAGATGCCACACATTTTAGGACTGGATGGTCAGATGTCCTCATCAGGGTCCACCAATCACATGCAAAATGGAAAAGATGAAGAACACTGAGTCTGCAGTGTATGACAAAATCATACAAAATCATTCAAAAAAGAAGGGTTTAGAAAGCCCAGATCCATCACGCCACCTCCTCACCTTGTTCCCTTAGCACCCTTCCACTCTCCAGCCTTCTCACATCCAGCCCCTCTAAATGGAGCCTTCCCTGTCTTCTCCAGTATGTTTTCTGAGAAAGATCAATTTGCATTATACAATTCAGTGTTGGACTATAATGTGCCAACCGTTATTTTTATTTCATGTATTTAATATTCCCCAAGAATAATTAATTCATGATAACATATTGATAATTCTTTACTACTCCTATTATGAATTCATGATGCAAATATTCATGCAAGGTTGTTTTCAGGGCTTGTTTTTACTGAGCTCTGCATCCAGCATACATTGGAACACAACCAGGGGACAAGGGTCCCTGTCCCCACAGACAGTACACTCTTGTGCATGCATCTACTGCCTCCCATGTTGTAGCTGCAGCTGCCTACCTTTAATGAACCATTCACTGAACCAGCCAATCAGCCTGTACTATTTCATTTTACTCCTCAGCCTATCCTGTGTCAAATATAGTATCACATTCGTACTGTACAGGCATGGAAACCAATGTATGAGGAGTTAAGTCATATGAAGTGGAAATACAAATTCTGGTGAATCTGAGACTCATTTGTACTCTTAGTCTTAGCCATAAGACTTTACAGTAAAATGTGCAGAGAGGAGACTTCCTGTCTCAGAAAAACTTAAGAATTTAAATGAAAGTGAGCTATGAGAATAATTACCCTACCAATGTTCTTTAAGGTAGACCAACTCTGTTAACATATTTTCTTTGTACTATCCTCAGAAATAGCATCATCCACCCAGAAGTATCACCACAACTCTCATCCCTCACCATGCCCTCCCTGACCTCCCATTTAACTGATGAGGAAAGTAAAGTTAAAAAGGCTTAAATGAATAGCCCAAAGACAACTTAAAAATGGTAACACCTTGATTTTATCATGTTCAGAGTCTGTATTAAGAGCTCTTCCCACACAAGAAACTATGAGTGATAAGAATACAAAGGCAAAGGTACTCTCAGACAATGTCAAAGGCACTAAAATTCAAACATATATTTTGGGGAAAATTTTCACAATGTGCATTAATGTGTTAACAGTTTTCACATAAAACCCAGTGAGTCTATGTGTGAAACTCTAAGAACCTAAGAAAGCCCCATTTAGTAAAGAGAGTGAGTTGTGCACACTCACTAAGCGGAATATTACACAGCTCTGAAAACAGTTGCCAAGACCGTTCAACAAGGGAAAGGATTTTAAAATGCAGAAAAAGCAGGATATGAAGTTAAAATCCCACCAGAATTATAACCACCACCACAACCACAAAGGGTTGATAAAATTCTTTACATTTAAGGTTCAAATAATTTTGTTAGCCAAATATAGAACTTGCTCACAACTGGAATGGCATCAACCATTTAGCTCAAAGTCAGAGCAATTATTTCAAGGAAGAATAAGATATCATGAGCAATTTCTCTCTATTCAGACTCAACTTTAATAAGACATGCTTGCTGTGCTTTAACACATCTAGTAAGCACTCCTGCCTTCCCATGGAAGACCAAGATCTTACATGTAAAGTTAGCCAGACATCATTTTTATTATTATATAAAATACTTGCTTTCATGCTCACTAGAGATCATCGAGGTCATTTGTATGTATATTACATACACATATGTATTGACAAAACATAACCTTTTGTTTACATATACATCTTTAAAAACACCCATTCACTTTGACCCAGGAATTGCACTTCAAAGAATGTTTTCCTTACACCAATAGTCAGAGAGAGACTATGTTATCTTAGCCAACATGGAAAGCACTTGTTTAAATTAATAATCAGTTTTCAGGGACAGTCAACTGCACTACATCTATGAATATGTCACTCATGTCCGATCAGAATGCCATGATTATCAGTTATTGTCATCAACCGTTTTCTGCTTCTAACTATATATCCTTTTCTTCCCAATAAGGGAATGAATTCAGACATCTAAAATGCAGCTAATATAAGACCAAGTTTTAACGCATTGCTAACATTTGAAATGAGGCTTGAGACCATTGCTATGGTAGCCTAATATTTTTTACTATTTCTGACAAGTAGAGCAGAGATTAGAGAGTTGAAAAGCTGAGATGAATTAAAGGTCTTGCTAATCAAATGAGTAATAATAAAATTTTTGTAATGGACATTCTTAACACTCCATTCTGCCTACTTTGTTAGAAAGGCTTTACAGTTCGGTATGAAAACTAAAAGCACAATCAGAGGCCCTGATGACAGGCTTATTTCCCCACCAGGAATATGGGTACAGGTCAGTCCTGGGAACCTGTGGCAGGCCTGTGTCTGGTGTCATAACGGCCTCGGTCAGGCCTCGGCTCCATGTCACATATTCAAACTGGTCACCTTTTCAAGGAATTGGTCCATGTCCCCCCGTTCTACGTTGGCTTACTTTGTCATATAGGCTTCAGACAACCATGCGGCTTTCCTTTGAGACCACTAAAGCTTAGTTCATTAATTTGCTTCAAAGAATTTGAACCTATGTTGCTTTTGACAACTCATATTATCCCCCCCAGGCCAAGAACAGTTTCAAGGCAGCTCCAACAAATAGCTAAAAGAAAACTTTGGCCATAGAACTCCCCAAAGGCACCTAAATAAACTAACAAACTAAGCAAAAGCAAAGTGCTTGCTACACCAATGTTGTTCTGAGACAAATCCCAATAGCTCCAACTTGTATTCAGACTGTAGTGGCTGAATCTTTTATGGAAATTCTAGAGCCCACCTAACTGTTTTGCTCTCCATTTTCCTACTGAGGGTAATAAAAGTATCTAGCACATATTAGCAACCAGTAAATCTTTCTCCCTTTTTAAAAAGATTTTATTTATTGATTTTTAGGTAGAGGAAGGGAGGGAGAAAGAGAAGGAGAGAAACACCAATGTGGATGCCCTAGGATTCCTACTGGGGACCTGGCCCGCAATCCAGGCATGTGCCCTAGACTAGGGATGGAATCTGTGACCCTAAATTTTTCTTGAGTGAGCAAAGTAAGAAACGAACTAATAAATGAATGGAGACTAAGTTAGTAGCTCTGCACATGTTAATCCACATTGTCCACATGGAGCTGACGTAGCATGATAAATGCTGAATCCCTGTCACCTAACTCCACTGATGCCACCATAACTCAGCCTCAGATCGGCACACCTACCTAAAACAATGGTTTGGTTCACAGGCTAAACATCCCATCAGAACAAAGCCATAATGGCCTTCTTGACATCCTCATCCCCTGCTGATCAGGATAACTCATTAACAGCCAAATCTCAGGTGTCTCAAGGAATGTCCTGTCCTCCTACTGGCAGCCTGTTTGTAGCACTGCCTGCTGTGCACACAAGTAATTAACTTGCAATGCTCCACTGGCTCTGAGACGTTCCACAGCACTGAGAAATTCAAAAGCAGGTAGACAAATATGCAAGCTACTTCCCATGTTAAACTCGATAACCAAATACCACATGTAAGTGTCAGTAAATACGGAAGACCTTGTTGACACACAAGTCACATGTCAGATGCGGAGGCATGGTGACTATAGTTAAATGTCACTCCTTTGAACTCCATTAATTCGGATCCTGTAGCAGTACAGACAGAAAATGAATAAAGGCTTCCTTTTTGCTATGGAAAAAGGGCTTGCTTTGAGAGTCCTGAAAATAAAGCTGTATAAATCAAGTTTGACTAGGTGACAAATTCAATAAAGAAAGATGCCATACATACATTGCCTAGTGATAAAAACCATGAATTCTAAACCCTGACCACTGAATCTCACTTTTGCCCCGGGCAAATTACCTGAACCCTGTGCACTTCAGTTTCCTTGTTTGTACATTGGGGATAATCATACCTAACTTTTAACACTCTAATACAATAAAGTGCTGAAAGTGGAGCCTAGCAAACAGTGAGCACACTGTGTATTAAATAGCAGCTATTAGTAACCTGAGCATTATTATTCCCCAATACTGAACATATGGTAGGGCCACTAGATGTGTGACTGACTGAACATACCTAAAGCTCTATTTCTATAGGCACCGTAGAGGGAAACCACTTATAAACAACTCAAACATTCTCTACTCATGGATATGGACCACTCCTAAAAACTTCAACTTAGTATTGTACTTATCTTTGATTCTTTACTAACTACACAATTATTTCATTTTTTATGAAATTTTTAAAAAAGGTGAATAATGCAGGGAGACACTAATCTAGACTGAATTTTCTTCTACAATTCTAGGTTGATGAGACAATATGTGACCAAATGACAATAGTGGGCTGGCATGACCCAGAGACCCATTAAAAAGACTTTAAACAGCAGGGAGAACAAAGCCTCAAATTCAGGCTGAGCCACATACCTGAAGGTGTGATACAACAAGAATGGACAAAGGAGCTGTAATAAATACTGGGAGGGGCTGAGGTAATGAAAGAGGAGATGCATACGAATGGAGAATTATTGGCTTTATGGGCGACTAGAGAAGTGTTCAACAGGTTGTATCACTTCCCCTTGCAGTGAAGGGCAGTTTGGTGATCCGGAAGTCAATGATGTTGGACATGCGGTTTCAATCAACAACTCACATTTTGCTGTGGCAGAGGCAGGGGAGATGGGTGGTTAACTCACAACACCACAGGAAATACATTCATATGCACAGGACTGGACACCATGGCGGGAACCATCCAAAAAACTCCCCAAAAGTACAGGAATCTTCCCATGACACCGGCCACCTCACTCACCACTTCATACCTAAGTAGAGACTGCTGATTAATTTCATCCTCTCCAAGTCACGGTTTATGTTATGCAGCTATCCTGCCAATACCCTTGGGAAGGTCTCCAAACCATTTTAGTGATTATACAATAAAATTGTTCTCGCATCCCATCAATTTAGTTTTACATTTTTGAAAAGATAACACATTAACCGCTATGGTCTACACCTCCTGCAACTGATTCTACATGATATTTGCAATTCTACTTATAAAGTTTATATTCCAGCTACTTCCTAAATAGATGAAATGAGTTACTGTCACTAAGGTGACAGATATAATGCTATCTGAAAGAATAAATGAAATGAAAACATTCATTTATTCATATGCTCATGTACTGTCTCTTCTCTCCATTACCATAAATGCATGGATCTTGTCTGACTAGTTCTGTGTTGCCCCAGCTTCTAGACTAGTGCCAGATATGTATGAAATACTAGAAGAAGCAACTAAAAAGGATTCACATCACTTATTATAATTTGATATGATTTATAATTTTACATGATTTATTACATGCACATAAATATAGTTAAATGATTAATCAATAAATAAAATCACCAATTTTGACTATATTCTTAAAGTTTGTGTTCATTCATCAGAAAAGCTTGATAAATTTCATTTGACCCTGAAAAATGAACCTTGAAGAACAAGTTTTCTACATGCACATCACACACCTCTCCCCACTTGGCTTTGAGTTAGGCTGTACTACACCCCTTTCACGGAGGAGGAAAGCAGTGCTCATAGACGTTAAGGGCATTCGTTCAAGCTACTCAGTTTTAGGAGCAAAGATGAGGTTTTGTAACCAGGTACACCTGATTCTAAAACTGCAGCCAGCTTTCTGGTGTACTTAGAAAGAGCTGATTCTCTTATAACTTAAGGAATAAAATAATACTTCCCTTTCAGACACTCTCTTATCCAAATCTTGTCTTGAGAGTCAACACAGCTGTCAACAGTTGTCCATAATGTTAAACATACTCTTAGAGGCACATCCCTCTCAAAATGTGTTTCTTACTCAGGCTTACAGAAGCTTAAGGGACTTAAAAGCTTAAAGTGTCAGATCTATTTGAGGCAGAACACAAATCGACGCACATACAGCCCAACCCTAAAATGCACACCAGTCCCCAGACAAAAATGTCTCCATGTCTGTCTAAGGAGAGTACCTGTCACTCAGCTCCAGCCCATGGCTGCAGTTGGGAAACCTAGATCCAGAGAAACCTTAATATTTTTCAAGTGAGGCTGGATTTTCCCATTCTATTTTAATTTTTATAATAGTATGTAAATCAAATAGGTCAAGACCAGTATGCCCCACTTTATTATTTAGGGGCCGAAACAAAGCATTAAGCCACATTTGCCTCAAGAAAATGGAATGTAATCTTATGTGGGAGATGAAGTGAAATAAAATGGCTTATTTTTTTCTGTACTCAGTCAAGCAAAGTTTAGAATTTTAAGACGTCCATATGTGCCTCAGCCATAAGGTATCCCTACTGCTAAGGGAAAGTTGTGTGCATGCCCATCTCTACACTCAACCCCTAAAATATCATTTGGAAAAAATAAGGAAAGATAAAGTCAAAGCAAAAAAATAGTAAATGAATACTTGTTTATCCTGCCCAAGATAATGTGTATAAGTAACACTCTTCTCCTTCCTGGCCTCCTCCTAGGTCACACCTGTGGCACCCCTGTACAGATTAAGATGATGTGTTAAGAATACATATCATGCAAATGAATGCTTAGTAGATCCCTGCACAGACAATACTATCATTAAGCCTACTTTACAAATTAAAAAATGGAGCTAATGGATTAACTTGCCCAGGATAACACAGGCAGAACTTGTTTCACTGTGCTTCACTTTACTGCACTTCACAAATGCTGCATTTCTTAGAAACTGAAGGCAAGACAAGATGACCCTCCACCAGCAGAAAGATTGTAGCTCACTTTACTGCAGGGGTCTGGACCCAAACCTGTAATGTCTCTGAGGTATACTGGTGGGGCTGATCAGCGAAGGAGCTGCAATTTGAACCCAGTCTCTGATGGCAAACACAAGGCTCCTGGGCTGAATCCGGCCCTCCACCTTGTTTTACCTGGCCCGGCACCTTCTTTCTACCTGGTGGCAGTGCTGAGCTCTCACTTAACTGTTAAGGAGCAGTTACATTTATACAGTCCTAAAATTACACTGAAGGCAACCGAGGGGCTGATATGGCCCCTGGTGAAAACAAGTTTGACACCCCTGCTCTAGTGTACTAGCTTTTACCCCTACCATTAGCTGCCCTTAATTGTAGGAATTATAGGAGCTGGGGAGCCTGAGTATAAGGGACACCAGTCAGAACTTAGGGATGTGGGATCCCTCCCAAGTTCCACTATAAAGCTGCAATTTCTTACTATCAGAGTAACAAGCTAAAAACCATTTTGTCCTCTGATCCGGAAGCAAAGGGGACACAACTGCCTACCTTGCTAATCAAAAACAAACAAACAAACAAAAACATCTGGATGCTAAGTCCAGCTTTTTGAAAACAAAAACAATGATTCCTATAGGCTGTCGAGCATAGTCTATTACATTTCTTGTTCCTGAGACAGATCTCATTGATCTGATACTTAACTCAGCCTCTATAGCTGACTTCATAACTTAAGTTTATGACTTGAACAAATGATGCAGAAAAACAACCCAAAAGCTACACAATTCTATTATGCACATTACAGAGTGCTATCTATGTTCATGGCAGGGCAGCCGACTAGACAAATGGGAATTTATCACCCTGATACAGATGGCCTCATGCTGGGTTTCCATTTCAGTCATTCAAGGAGAGGTAAGACAGCCAGACAACTGCTCATTAAAAAGGCACTTACAGCGTTCCCCTCATACACCAAGGACTGGGGTCCAAGGTGAAAAAACCATCAATGGCCTAAACCTTGGGGAGCTTGCCTTCTAGTAGGAAGGAATGGCATTCCAGAATACACATGAACAAATGTATGAATGTCATTGTGTGAAGAAGAATATGAAGTAACTAAATGTGCAGTAATATGAAATACACAGTCTCTTGAGGAGGTAACATTTAAAAACTCAACCCTAAAGGATACAAGGGGTAAGGGACAAGCATTCCAGACACATGAGGCAGCATGAACAAAAGCTGCAATACAGAAGACAAGGGTAAGAACAGCACAGAAAGTTGGGGAACAGGGCAGGACTCACCCCAAGTAGACGTGAAATGAATGGAATGCACAATTCAAGCGTAATGAAGAGCAAGATCACTCTGGGCTCTAGTGGTCCGGGAAGAGAAAAAGATGTATTGACAGAGAGTGACCAACAGATGCTGAAACCATGGCAAAACAGCACCATCCGTCCAACAGGCAGGCAGACAGACAGACTGAGAGAGGTGGCAGAGCTAGGTTCCCCGGACTTCCCCATGAAGGGCCCCTCTGTCTGGACGTACTTCACAGCCTTGATTCCCAGAGACACACCTGCATTCTACAAATAAATTCCTGCCTTTGCTTTAAGAAAGTTTATGGAGATTTCAATCTTGTACCCAATGATCCTTGACTGATACAATGAGTATTTGAGGATATTTAGTCCAGAAAATTTGACTACCTCCAATTTAACAAGTAATTATCAAGTGCGACATATCCTGTGTTCCGCAGAGCAAAGCAAAGATGAGTAAGACTTAGTTTCTGTCAAGCCTTTACCATCTAGCAGACAGACATCAATAAGGCAACTTATGCAAGGAGGACTCATAAAAGAGAACAACAAATGAAAACCCGTAACAATGGAAGCATACAAAAGAGGGTAATTGTTGAAACTGAGGGAATCAAAGACAGCTTCAGAGGAGAGGCAGCATTAAGGACTCTTGACCCTCCCCTGTCCTCAAATACAGCCAATATCACTATGTTGCTATTACTTTACCTGATTCAAGAAAATTCCTTGAATATCTGTAGCCAGCCCAATGACATGAAGAAATAAAATAGTAATAATAAGGCCTGCAACAGTTTGGGGAAATAGAAAGCGCATCCAACAAACCAGCAAAACACATAAACCTCATTAAGGCGAATCCTCCAAGCCCCATAAGGAAAGGAAAGTACAAGAGCCACAGATTATTAACTGGCTACAGATACTTGCTTTCAGATTAAGAAAGGGGTGGCCTAACCACCTAAGTGCCATTGTTTCAGCCCAAACACCCTATCTGAGGCTTCCGGGTGGGCTGATTCAATAGTGCAAAACTGGCTGCTGAAAAGTCAATTAAAATGGAGTTCCATGAATGTAGGGGCTCCTAATGAACAGATGCGAAGGAAAAATACTAACACTGCCTGTGAGAGGCAAAATGAAATTCTTTTGACCAGTCACTGCACAAATACATGGAATGAGTTTCTTCTACTTTCTGATGGAGAACCTACAGATTGACACCTGCAGGAAAGGAGGAGACAAGGCATCAGGTGGCAAGCCTAACATTTACCTAATTGTTCCTGAGGGCAGCAAAAATGACGCAATTACATACACCAGAAGACAGATGTTTAGCAACTACATGTTGCATGCTGTCCATAAAAATGCTGCATCCTAGCCCATAAATTTGTGGGGTGCATTATACAGCACAGTGCATCATTCACCTAGAACTGCACAACCGAAGAAGCAGAGCAGATGGCATGGGAAGTAGAAATATTGATCACCATGAATAATTTTTACTAAAAAGCATATAAAAACTGGATTTTTTAATATTTCTTAATAATTTATTCACTGCGGTCTCACTGTTTCACAATTCTGTTTATAAATATTTACAGTGCACTACCTTCATACAATAATTATCCAGTGTTCACAGTAAAAAGAAAGACATCAGAGACGACTGTGAGTGTGCCTCTGCTAATCTGTGACAATATTTTAATTTAGCATTAATTCTCAGCTCTTCCCAGTTAGACATACATGGCTTTATCTGCTCCCTGTTTTAGCTGATATTTATAGACAAACAACATGCATCACAGTACCAGTTTTTATTTGTAATGATTTAGTGATAAAAGGAAGAGACCAAGTTAATATTAATGTTAAATGCTAACAAGTTTTCAACCCAACTTCCTTAAACAAGTCAAAAGAATGGAAGAAGCAAATCACAGGGCTAGGAATGACATGAAGTAATTTCATTAATGAATTCTTAAAAGGAATGAGAGACACACTGAGGTGCTCTTCAAGGACAAAGACAGCTACACAGACAATAACTAAACACCCCTCCTGGGTGTCACATAACCAGTCCAATCAGAAATGTCACTACATCCTGAAATGGCTCCAGGGAGGGGGGGGAAGGTATGCAATTATACCCTTCTATTGTGCACAAGTAAAAAAATCTCAATATAAGGTTTGGAAATCTTAGTATATTCTTTAATTTTAACATATCAATTAGCAATCCTTCTTGCTCCCCCCTTCACCCTTCTCAGGCCATTAGCTTTCAGTTTCCCTGTACTCAGCCTTTAGATTCAGTGTCTGGTACATCCACTGAGTTGAATGTTGAACTCGGTTTTAGAACAGGGATTGGTAAAGGAGCAGTCCTTCTAGATCTCTCTGAACTAAGCAGATTGTGAACTATGAGATCCTCATTAATAAGTTTTTCAATAAATAGTGATGCTGAGGGGCAATGATAGTAAGTGTGACCAAAAGTTGTAGTAAGAAGTTCTGAAATAATTCTGCATATAGCTGGAATACTGGTATCAAAAACTGAGTTCTCTTTCACTTTTTTTCCTACAGAATAAATGCATTACTACACAGTGAGCATGTGCATATGTATATTAGGGCTGGGTGTTATAGGTGATACCTGTAATATAAATAATAAAGAGAATACAAATATAAAATAATTCCTACAGGTACTGTTTGGAAGTTGGGTATCACATGTCTGTTGGAAATAAAGACATGCAAGACAACTCTAAGAAAATTCTGTCTTTTAATAAATACATTCAATTAGTTCTCATGCTCTTTCATTTTCAGATTAAAATAAGGAGTTGATAATTATTCCTTTCCCTAGAACTAATGAACTTAGCAATTTTTCTCTGAAAATGAAATTCTGTTCTTTAATTGAGCATAACATATTATGTTGTGTTACCTATTTTAGGAGTGAAGAAAAAAATAAAAATTCTGTGATACTCCACAGTGCTATGAAACAAAACATTTTTATTTAATTTCAGAGAATATTAAAATCATCTCATGTTAAAGAGCAGCTTTCTCAAGTACATTTTTCTATACACACAGATATGTGTGCCTAGGAATGTGATTATTTAAGTGGAACTGAAACACAATATAAATCTTTAACTCCCCAGAGTATAATCACCAAGCACATCCCCTGCCAAAGTAAATTGAAGACAAGGATATTTTAATAATGGGCAACTGTAGGGAAATTTGACATTTAGTTATAATTGAACAGGCAGATGTCTACCCAAATAAGCTACCTATGCTGCTCACATTCCAAATGTGCACATAAATATATTTCAGCCATAGTTGTATTTTTAAGCCATTTGAAGTATTCCTGGTGCCTAAATCACATACACTTAATGAAGATGTTCATAAATTCTTCCTAAGTCCAAAATGAAATAGCACAGTATTACAGGTTATAAATATTACAATTAAAAACAATTTGAACATTAACATCATCATTAGTTAATGGTTTTTATCTTCCTGTGGGACAATAAAAGCATTAAAATTCAATTTATATTAAACATTTACTTCTCATAAAAAATTGCCGTTAACATTTTTTCAGTTAAAAAAACATCTAATATCCTACTGGGCCATAAGTAATAAAGAAGATGAAGGTCTGAAAAAGACTGAAATAGAGAAAAACCTAAGTTGAAGGATATGACATAGAGTACACAGAAGTCTAGAGCAGCCAGTAATTCTTACCCATTATGTCCTCAGCCTAAACCATAGTTTACATCCACAGACTAAGGTGGGGGTTAATGTTAGATTAATTGCTGGGAGACGCTATTCTATACGGTCATTAAATTGAAATAATACTGTGATTACGACAATGTATCACAAGTTGATTTGATCAGACCATTATTAGAGATGTTTCCCAGGATGTGAGTGCTGTTCAGTCAAACTCCAATGCAGGCCTGCCTTGCACCAGAATTGATTTCCCCACAAGTGTCCCCTTGCCCATCTGATTTGTTAAGTCTTCCGCTCCACATCTCATTGAGATGTTCTCTCCTGTACATCCCCTGATCTTTCTAATTTATGCTGCAGAATTCCCATAATTTCACAACAAGATATTTCAAGCAGACCTCTGCTATAACTTAGCTCTGGAAAGAAAAATGGATGTAGTTGGAATTTCTCAAAGAATAAAGGGAAGTATGTTACTAGTGTCAGCATCTGAAAAATCTTCACCTTTAATTCGCTGCCTTGCATCTCTTGAGTCCAGTTTCCCCTCTCCAATCTCACCTGCCCCAGCTGTGCCATTTTTCAGGGTCAGAAGAATCATCCTCCCCATGAATCTCTGCAGGCCCCTATTGCTTACTTCATTAAATAGAAAAGCGCTACAAAAGCTTTGCTTTCCCCAGCAATCCAACCCATCACTCTTTGTCCAGACAGTGCTAAATACAAGTTGGCTTACAACTTGGCCTTGTGTAGGAACTAGACATGTCTTTAAATTCAGAATCATGTGAGAGAGTCGGTGTATGAACATGTTGCAATATCTAAGAGCTGCAGATTCATACATCACCCCTCCTATTTTCTCTGGAGTACATGTGCTTTAGAGGTGAGTGGCAGGACAGCTACATGCACTGCTTACATGCAGGAGCCTTTGTTTCCTTTGCCCCCACGCTCCCCCAATGAAGCTGAATGTGGTAAGCTAAAAAATATATGCTGAAGGGCGTGTACAATGGTATAGCCACTGTGGAAAACAATATGAAGGTTCCTCAAAAAATTCAGAACAGAACTACCTTATGACCTAGCAACACCTATTCTGGGTAGAGCAATATGAATTCTGGACATCTGCCCTAAAAATGAAAACCATTTATTCATAAAGATAGATGCACCCCTACGTTCACTGCAGCATTATTTACAGCGGCCAAGACATGGAAACAACCAGCGTGTCCTTCGATAAAGGACTGGATAAAGAGGTGGTTCATACACACAATGGAAAGCTACTCAGCCATAAGAAAAGATGAAATACTGCCTTCTGCAACAACATAGATGGACCTTGAGAATACTACGCTAAGTGCAGTAAGTCAGACAGCAAATGTCAAGAACCATATAATTTCACTCACATGTGAGGTATAAAACTGAAAGCAACAAATGAACAAACAAGACAAACAAACCAAAACTCATACATATGGATAGGCGGAAAGGGGGTTGAGGGTTAGTAAAGGCAAAAGGATTCAAACATATGGTGATGGAAGGAGATTTGACTTTGGGTGGTAAACACACAATAAAATACACAGATGATGTATTATAGAACTGTACAATAAAAACCTATACAATTTTATTACCCAATGTCACCCCAATAGAATTAATTTTAAAAAATTTTAAGCATCAGGTCAATCTTCACAACCCTTCCACATTGGAGGAGAAAGTACAGCAGTGAGCCTTGGGGCGAGAAATTATGTTAATGAGAAGAGCAGCAGGGACTGAGCCTGCAGGAAGAATCTCCACTCCCCTCAGTACCACCACAACCACTTCATTACTCAACTGCTCAACTGCTACTCACTATTCAACTGCTACTGCAATATCCAACATTAATTTGCTAGGGAGCCCTTGTAAACCTTGTAAAGCTGCTTGGTATCCTGAAGTGTTCTGGTTCCTACAGAGGAACTGAGACTAGGGATTCTGCCCAGGTTTGGGGTTTATTTTAGAGCAGTTTTAGGTTCATAGCAAAACTGAGAGGAAGGCACAGAGATTTCCCATATATCCCCTGTCCCCACACGTGCCTAGCGGCTCCCAGTGTCAAATTCCCACACCAGAGTGCTGAATTTGGTGGAGCTAACAATCATACATTAACTCATCATTGTCACCAAAATCCACAGGGTTCACTCTTGGTGGTGTAAAGTTCATGGGTTTTTACAAATGTGAAATAACTGGTATTTATCATTAGAGTAGAATACTGAGTATTCTTACTGCCCTAAAAAGTTCTCTATGCTCTGCATATTCATTCCTTCCCTACCCTCCAACCTGTCAACCACAGAGCTGTCTCTGTTCTCGCAAAGTCAGTAACAGAAAGGCTTCCTCTCAATTCCTTTTCTAACCTTTCCTTTCACCTGAATGCCTCCACTGGTACCTGTTTTCTCTCTCTTTTTGCCCCTCACCTGTAATCCTTAACCATCAGGAGCAGAACAAAGGTGGTACAGGGTGTTGGGAGAACAAGCAAGGCTCTCACTTTACCGGGTGAGAGAAGCCTCCTAAAGAAGTAGTTTAACCTCAGTCCTCATACATTAGTTAGACTCTAACCAATGAAGGTGAAAGGCAAAGCTGGGAGGAACAAAAGATTTTCGAGTAGAGGTGGCTATAGATGTAGGGCTTGCTGGGGAAATTGTGGACTTGGTGTGGGCAAGGGAGGGGGGCAGAGCGAGATCACAAAGAAAAGCTACTTCTGGACCCTGGAGTGTATCCTCAGACCAATGGAGAGCCACCAAAAGGTTGTCAGCGAAGGAGTGACACAATCATATTTCCATTTTGAAAAGATGCTCCAGATTTCTGTGCGAAAGAGTGAGGTCGCAAGAAAGTACACCTGGATAGATGCTCTGCGGCTTCAACAGTCACCTAAGAAAGAAATTATTGTAGACTGGTGGCAGTGAGTATGGGGAGAAAAAATGGATTCAAGCAACATTCAGAGGTAAAACTGACATAAGCTAGCAAATGGTTAATGAAGATGGAGGGACAAAGAAATCCCAGGTTTGGAGCTAATGCGAATAGATTTATGGTTCTGCCATTCACTGGGACAGGAAGGACTGGGAGGGGAACAGGTTGGAGGTAAAGCAGCAGAGGGTGTGGACACAGAGCTCAGTTTGAAGGTGCCCTGAGGAGCCTCTGTGGCCCCATGTCAAAGAGGAAGTAGCCTACACAGGCCTTAAGATCAAAAGGGAGATCTTAGCCAGAAATATCAAATTGAGAGTGCCTTTAAAATACATGGTAATTTAAACCATTATGAGGCTGCCTGGGGAAGACAGTGTACAGAGTGAGTTGAGAAGGGGCCTCCAGATGCATCCTTAGAGGAATTCCAACAGTTAAATGAATTTAATGAATGACAATGATTCAACCCTTGTATAATTCAGTCTTGATGTGGTTAAAATGACGGCTTGTCACTCACAGATCACAATACTGCAAAGAATGCTCATTCAGCAACTCAAAGCAAAATGGCCCACAAAAACTTTAAAATCCTGGCTGACCGGCCAGACTAAGGGGGTCCAATGAGGTCAGTGATGGTTTTCTGGGGCCCCAGGCTGGTAGTCCTCCCTAAGGCTGCTAAGAATAACCTGCCTGTCCTGATATCTGAGGAATAATGGGATTCTGATTCTACCACTTTTGGTTTGGGTTTGAGTAAATAACAGTCAGAGAAGACTTCGTAGAAACTCCACTAGTAACAGAGTACACACTTTTTGCACTTAGTGAAAAGCCAGTAGCGAGTAAGCTGTTGGTCAGAAGAAATCCTTGCGCATTCCCTGCAAACACTTCCAGGGGGTGCCTCAGAGCCAGGCACTAACACGCTGGAGACCAGGAAACCCACCAAGTCCCCCGCATTTGGGAAGGCCAAGGAAGGCAGATTGGGATGCATCGTGCTGCTAAATGGTCCAGACACAAACACTTGAAGAATTCCTACTACCACACACTGACAAGGGATGCTTCTGAAACAATTGCCTGAGGAAAATATGCAGTCTTAATGTGATACCTAGTCATAAGTGAAAGATAGTATTTCCAAATAAGTTAAAGAAACAGGAATTCCAAGAAAATTTTGAAAAGACAGGATTATTATGAAACCAAGAGCACTGAAAGCTACAATTTGAGGAAACCAATAGGAAACTAATAGGAAAGAGTATCACACTTCCTAAATAGTTATAAAAGAGGCTTCATAAAAAGGAAATAAAACACTGAACAAACTAGATTAGAAATGAGTGTCACTTCCAATCCTAGCAGCTAGGACCAAGAATTCAATTAGGAGGCCAGAAGACTCTTCCAACAGAAAAGTTAAGGTGAGAAAAAGCTAAAGAAGACTCAAGCATCCCTACCGTCTGCACAGGTATGCATTACCACATCTGACAGTGATTACTATCCCTAAGAGCTAAGGGACAATGCATAGCCTCTTGCACTACTTAGGAAAATGACTTTTTATCTAGCTCGAAGTTCCCTCGATGCAAGTTCTGCAAAGACAGTGACCTTGAAGGGAAAGTGCCATGAAGAGTCTCGGGTTTCTCTACCCAGAAAGTACTTAGCCGCAGCACAGGACAAAGGATTGTTGCAAAGCCTTCATACTTCATCCCAGGATACTCTATGCTTCACTATGAAAATGTTCATGAACACAGCATGCTAGTAGCTTCTGAACTCTTTCCAGTTCTCACACCTTCTATTACTAAGTTAAACCTCTGAATCTAAAACTAACAAATTTCACATTTTTTGTGGAAGGCATAAATATGGTAAAAAAATTATGAGGGTTGAATCATCCAATTCAGGTATGAACCAAGATTTCCTTGATGAATGAAGATTATTTTTTATCCAATTACAGCTGCCCCCCCATATCAGCAGGGGGGCACATTCAAAGACCCTCAGTAGATGTCTGAAACTACAGACAGTACTAAACCCGATGTACACTTTTTCTTTTTTGGCTATACATACTTTTGGCTATGATAAAGTTTAATTTATAAATTAGGCAATTTCATGGATAGAGGATTTGCTCCTACCATAGATCTTAGCAACTTCAATATATAATATTTTTTTCTTTCCTTATTAAATAAAAAACTTTTCTTTCTCTTGAAAGAACCCATTTTATGGCTTTTCTTTGGCATATGTGAATTCCCAGTACCACTGCACTTGCAATCTGGGGCCATTATTAAGCAAAATAAAGGTTACATAAACACAAACGCTGCAATGCTGTGACAGAAGATCTGGTAACAGAGACAGCTAGGCAGAGACTATGGGCAGCGAACACTGGCCTGGAGATGCTTGCTTGCTACACAAAGCCGTAACTCCTGTCCGAGGCAGGACAAGCAGATAGCACGAAATTTCATCATGCTACTAAGAATGGTGCACAATTTAAAACTCATGAATTCCTTAATTCTAGAATTTTTTCATATAATATTTCTGAACCATGCTCAACCACAGGTAACTGAAACCAAGGACCAGGAAACCATAAATAAATGGGGGGGGGCAGTTGGGTTGGGGTGTGGTGAGGGCTGCCATACCAGAGGGACAAGAAAGCAAATAAAATCTATTCCTAACAAAACTATATCACAAAAAAACCCCAAAAAACAAAAAACACAAAACAAAACACCATAGTGGGTAAATTTTTAAAAATATTAGCAAAACTCACTTAAGAAGTGATTACTGCTCCTAAAGTTTTTCTTGGCATTTAAATCTGAAAAGAAATACTAAGAATTATTAGCCCTCTTAAACCTACCATTTACATTTTTTTTAGAATGTTCACTTCATTGAATAAATACATACTCTGTGAGGGAAAAAAAAGAAAATAAGAAGATACAACTTCTGGAAGACTGGAATTCCCAAGAGTTCCCACAATCAAGCAAAAGAAAACTACAATTAGAGGCAAAACTTTCTAACAGGTATAAAAGCAAGACTGCAAGGCACAATAGGAAACAAGATGGTAGAGGTTCAGGGACAGCAGGAGGGAGCAAAGTGCGCGTCAGGACAGACAGCGCAGCACAGTGCAAGCCCCAGGCTACCTGCAGGGTAGATTCAGAAAGAAATCTGTAATCCATGCAAAATAATTCCTCTTTATGATAAGGGCCATGCAAAGCCATTCAGGGAATCTTGGAGGGAGGGACTGATTGCCTTACCGGGGTTTATGAGATGATTTGAGGTAGTCCAGGCAGTTGTTAAAATCAAAAACTTATTTAGGAAAGAGAAATTTCCTGTTTTCACTGCCTGTGCTACCATTTGCCAGCTGTGGAAGCTTAGTTCCTTAAGCTCTCTCTGTGACAAATACTTCACATGTAAAATTAGGACAATATTGGTTCCAAGGCAGTGTAAGCCATGCGGAAGGTAAGATACACTTGAGAGGCAAGTAGCATGTGGTAAATGCTACACAAAATCTGACCCGAATTATGCGTTCTCCCTCAACAATGCCCAGACTCCAAATCTCTTCCACATACTTAATTTCTGAAGCAAATATCCTTAATCAGACAGCCTGCATCACATCCTCCCCTTCATATTTGTACACCTCAAAAAATAAACAGCTACAGTATCCTCACTGTTACTATCAGTAAGAAAAACTGTATTTTAATTTTCCATTTCCTCATTTAAATCCCAGTTTTCTCAGTTATAAAAACTCTACCATACCATTTTTTGTTTTTATATTTTGATTTAATTTTATTGTATTTTCCCATTACCATTTACTCCCCTTATAGACCCCACCCCCCAGAAATCACCACCCTCTTGTTTGTGAGTCCTTTTTACTTTTGCTCAATCCCTCCACCCCCTACTCCCACCTCCTGCACTGGCTGTCGTCTGTTCTCATCTGTGAGTCTGACCTGTTTTTTTTTTCTTGTTAGTTCAGTTTGTTCATTAGATTCCATATATGAGTGAAGTCATATAGTATTTGTCTTTCCCTGACTGGCTTATTTCACTTAGCATAATGTTCTCCACGTCCATCCATACTGTTGCAAAGGGAAAATTCTCTTCTATTTTTTACAACCAAGTAGAATTCCATCGTGTAAGTGTCCCATAGTTCTTTTATTCACTCATCTACTGATGGACATGGGCTGCTTCCCTATCTTAGTGATTGTAAATAACACTGCAATGAACACAGGGGTGCTTATGCTCTTTTGAATTAGTGTTTTAGGTTCTTTCAGATATGTTCACAGCAGTGGGATTGCTGGGTCAAAGGCAGATCCACTTTTAATTTTTTGAGGTATCTACACATTGCTTTCCACAGTGGCTGTGCACCAGTCTGCGTTCCTACCAACAGTGAGCTAGGGTTCCCTTTTCTCCACATCCTTGCCAGCACTTGTTGTTTGTTGATTTTTGATGACAGCCATTCTGACAGGTGTGAGAGGTATCTCACTGTGGTTTTAATTTGCATTTTTCTAATGATCAGAGACAGTGAGCATCTTTTCATGTGTTTATTGGTGATCGGTAAATCTTCTTTGCAGAAGTATCTATTCAGGTCCTTTGCCCAATTTTTAAATGGGTCATTTGTGGGTTTTTTTTTTTTTTTGGTGTTGAGTTTTGCAAGTACTTTGCAAATTTTGAATGTAACCCCTTATCAGATGTTATCTGTGAATATGTCCTTCCATTCTGTGTGTTATCTTTTCATTTAGTGAGTGATTTCCTTTGCTGTGAAAAACCTTTTGTAGACCCATTTGTGTATTTTTGCTCTTTGTTTCTCTTGCCTGGGGAGATATATCTGATAAAAAATTTCTAAGAGCAATGTATGAAACTTTGCTGCCTATGTATTCTTCTAGGATTTTTATGGTTTCTGGTCTAACATTTAAATGTTGATCAATTTTGTATTTATTCTTGTGTGTGTTAAAAGAAGGTGGTCTAGTTTCATTTTTCTGCACATATCTATCCAATTTTCCCAATACCATTTATTGAATAAACTATCTTTAGTCCACTGTATGTGCTTGTTTCCTCTGTTGAATATCAATTGACTACAGAGGTATAGGTTTATTTCTGGGCTCTCTATTCTATTCCTTTGATCTATGTGTCTGTTTTTATGCCAGTACCAGGCTATTTTGACTACTATGGCCTTACAGTATAGTTTGAAATCAGGTAGCATGATTCCTCCAAATGTGTTCTTCTTTCTCAGGATCACTGTTGCTATGAAAGGCCTGTTAGTGGTTCCACGTTAATTTTTGAAATATTTATTCTAGTTCTGTGAAACATGTCTTTGGAATTTTGACAGGAATTGAGCTGACTCTATAGATTGCTTTGGGTAGTGTGGACACTTTAATGATGTTAATTCATCCTATCCATGAACATGATATGTGCTTCCACTTATTTGTATCTTCTTCAATTTCTTTCTTCAGTGTCTTGCACTTTCCCAAGTACAAGTCTTTTATATCTTTGGTTAGGTTTATTCCTAGGTATTTTATTCTTTGTGTAGCAATTGAATGGAACTGTTTTCTTCATTTTCCTTTGTTAGTTCATTATTGGCATTTAAAATTCAGCTGATTTCTGGATATGAATGTTGTATCCTGCTACTTTGCTGAATTCATTTATCAGGGCTAGTAGTTTCTAGGTGGTATCTTTGGGGTTCTCCATATACAGTATCATGTCATTTGCAGATAAAGACAGCTTTACTTCTTCCTTTCCATTTTGGGTGTCTTTTGTTTCTTCTTTTTTTCTGATTGTTATGGTTAGGACTTCCAGTACAATGTTGAATGAGAGGTAAAAAGCAGACATCATTGAGTTGCTCCTGATCTTAAGGGGAACGCCTGTAGTTTTTGCCCATTGAGTATGGTAATGGCAGTGGCTTTGTCATATCTGGCCCTTACTATGTTTAGGTATGTTCCCTCTGTTCCCACTTTGCTAAGAGTTTTGATCACAAATGGGTACTAGATTTTATCAAAAGATTTTTCCTGGCCCTGGCTGGTGTGGCTCAGAGGACTGAGTGCCAGCCTGTGAAATAAAGGGTCACTGGTTCAATTCCCAGGTAAGGCATATGCCTGAGTTGCAGGCCAGGTCCCCAGTAGGGGAAATGTGAGAGGCAACCACACACTGATGTTTCTCTCCCTCTCTTTCTCTCTCCCTTCCCCTCTCTCTAAGAATAAATAAATAAAGTCTTTTTTAAAAAGTTTTCAGCATCTATTCACATGATCACATGATTTTTATCCTTCATTTTCTTTATGTGATGAATCGCATTTGTTGATTTGCAAATGTTGTACCATCCTTACATTCCTGTAATAAGTCTCACTTGATCATGATGTACGATCTTTTTGATGCATTGCTATATTCAGTTTGCTAATATTTTGTTCAGGATTTTACCATCTATGTTCATCAGGAACATTGGCCTATAATTTTCTTTCTATGTAATGTCTTTATGTGGTTTTGGAATTAGGATAATGCTGGCCACATAAAATGAGTTTGTTAGCCTTCCCTCCTCTTGAATTTTATGACATAGTTTGAGAAAGAGGTTTCAGTTCTTCTCAGAATGTTTGGTAAAATTCACCTGTGAAGCCGTCTGCCTTAGGGCTTTTGTTTGTGGAAAGTTTTTGATTACTGCTTCAATTTCATATAGATGTATCTGTCTATTCAGATTCTCTAATTCTTCCTGATTTAGTTTTGGAAGGTTGCATTTGGAAGGAACTTATCCATTATGCCAAGATCATCCAGTTTGTTGGCATATAGTTGTTCACAATATTTTCTTACAATCCTTTGTATTTCTTTAGTGTTAGTTGTTACTTCTTTACTTTCATTTCTGATTTTATTTATTTGGATCCTTCCTCTTTTTTCCAGATGAGTCTGGTTAAAGGTTTGTTTAATCATGTTTATATTTTCAAAGAACAAGCTCTTAGAGGCACTGATCTTTTGTATCATTTTTTAGACTTTATTTCATTTATTTCTGCTGTAGTCTTTATTATTCTCTTCCTTCTACTCACTTTGGGCTTTGTTATTCTTTTTTTCAAGTTCCTTTAAGTGTGAAGTTAGATTAACTTATTTGAGCTTTGTCTTCTTTTTTGAGACAGGCCTGTAATGCTATGAATTCCTCCTTTAGGACTGCTTCCCCAGTGTCCTGCAGATTTGGGATTGTTATGTCCTCATTTGCATTTGTTTCAAAGTATCTTCTGATTTCTTCTTTGATCTCACTGTTAACCCACTCATTATTTAATAACATGTTAACGTGTCTTTGTGTGTTTTTTGGTGTTATTCTTGTGATTGATTTCTAGTTTCATAGCATTGTAGTCAGAGAAGATCCTTGATATGATTTCAATCTTCCTAAATTGAGACTTGTTTTGTGTCCTAACATGTGGTTTATCCTAAAAAATGTTCCATGTGCACTTGAACAATATGTATATTCTGCTGCTTTGGGTTGAAATGCTCTGAAAATATCAATTAAATCCATTTAATCTAGTGTGTGGTTTAAGGCTGCTGTCTCCTATAGATCTTCTGACTGGAAAATCTATACATTGAAGTCAATGGGGAGTTAAAATCGTCGACTGTGACTGTATTTCGGTCGATCTCTCCCTTTATGTCCATCAAGATTTGTTTTACATATTTAAGTGTTCCTATGCTGGGCGCATGAATGTTTACTAGGGTTATATCCTCATGTCGGATTGTTCCATTTATCATAAAGTCTAAATTGTAGGATCCAAGTACTGCTAACCTAGCTTTTTTTCCCCTTTTCCATTTGCATGAAATATCTTTTTCCAACTCTTTACTTTTATTCTGTGTGTATCTTTTGAGCTGAGATGGGTCTCTTGAAGGCAGCATATATGACTCTTGTTTTCTTATCCATTCAGCTACACTCTGTCTTTAGGTTAGAGCACTGAAGCCATTTACATTTAAGGTGATTATTGACAGATAGGTATGCACTGCCATTTTATTGTTAAGACTGTTTTCCTCTTATTTTGTTTCCCTTCTTCTTCAAGCAAGTCCTTGAACATTTGTTGCAGTATTGGTTTGGTGTTAAGAAACTCCTTTAGCTTTTTCTTCTCTGGGAAGGTCCTTATTTCTTCTTCAATTTTAAATGATACTCTTGCTGAGTAAAGTAGCCTTGGTTGTAGGTCCTTGCTTCTCACCACCTTGAATATTTCACACACCTCTCTTCTGGCCTGAAATGTTTCTGTGGAGAAATCAGATGCAGTCTAATTGGTGCTCCCTTGTATGTAAACTCCCTGTTTCTCTACTATGGCTTTTAGAATTCCCTCCTTGTCTTTACACATTGTCATTTTAATTATGACATATCTCAGGGTAGGCATCTTTGGGTCCAACTTATTTGGGACTCTCTGAGCTTCCTGGACTTGTGTGACTTTTTCCTTCACCAGATTAGGGAAGTTTTCAGTCATTATTTCTTCAAATAAGTTCTTGATCCCTTGCTCGCTTTCCTCTCCTGGTAGTCCCATGATGCCAATGTTGTTACACTTCATGTTGTCCAAGATGATTCTTAAACTCTCCTCATTTTTTAAAAATTTCTTTTTTCTTTTTGCTGCTCTGCCTGGGTGTTTTTTTCTATCTTGTCTTCCAAAACACTGACTCTGTCCTCTGCTTCATCTAACTTACTGTTTATTCCTTCCAGTGTATTATTTATTTTAGATATTGCATTCTTTATTTCTGACTGGTCCTTTTTTATGGTTTCTATGTCTTTTTTCTTGCTGTTGAGTATCTTTATGATCACTACTCTAAACTCTCTGATAAACTGTTTGCCTCCATTTCATCTAGCTGTTCTGGAAAATTCACTTGTTCTTTTACTTGGAGTCTCTTTCTTCATTATCCCATTTGTTTGCTTTGTATTTTCCAACTTAGTTGCTAAACTAATCAGATCTTAAGCTTATCAGCTATTAATCTAACAGAGCTATAAGCAGCCAGGCTTAAACACCACAGGGTGGAGCACAGTAATTCCTGAGGAAGGGGCTATTGCTTCCCCTTAGGCTGATACCATTGGAGGGGAAGGCTCCTGCAGTATGGGGATGACTCAGGATAGGGATCCTGGTAGCTGTTTCTTCAGCTGTCTCCCCAGAGCCACCAGCCCATGACTCTACTCAAGTATCTCTAGTCCACTCTGCCCTCCCTTTGCCATGCCAATGGTAAGTGGCTGCAAATGAAATTTTGTGCTTTGGCCCTTTAAGAGGCTCTCTGCATCTCTAGCTAGCTCTCTCTGACAGAAATGCTGCTGCTTTTCACAGCTGGGTTTTATCTGGGTTCCTTTCTGGCTCTGGTGATATAGGCTGGAGAGTCCAGCTTGAGGCTTAGATACCACACTTCTCAGGGGGACACCTGGGCTGCTGAAATTTCCCTCCGGCACTTCTGCTGGTTCACATGGCAGCCCAGCCAGCCCTCTCGCATTTCCTCCCCACCCCTTACCAGTCACACTGTGGTGAAGTGGTTTCTTCTGTCTGACCATGGTTATAAGGCTTCTCTCCAGCTAGAGTTCAGTTGGTCATTCTGGATGATTTCTCTACAAATTAGTTGTAATTCCAGATTGGAACTGGGAGGAGGTTAGTGTAGCTTCCATTTACTGCTCCACCACCTTGCATCCCTTTCTTTTCTGTCTTTCTTTCTTTTTTCTTTTCTTTTTTTTTTTTTTAAAGACATTGGGTCATTCTCTAAACAAAAAAGACCTTGGGGAAAAATTCAGCCCTTTGGCAAGACCAACTGAGCATTCCCATTAAGAACTCCATATGCATGTTAAGGTTTCACAGCATTAAAATCTTTATTTTTCTTTTTTGTTGAGTGGCTTTGAGTGTCTGGAGTGTTTGCAAGTTGAGCTCTGATACTGCAAGTAAAAAAAGAAATGCCTTTTCTTCCCCCTGACAGCTATATTCCTACTGTGACAAAGATAATCATAGACATTAAAAGTGGTAACAAGCTATTAGATCATCAACTCTGTGCTTTTTCCAGGGTGGGCAAAGCATCAAAAATAACACGGTATCATGACTGCATAACTGAAAGGTAAATACATTAAATCTCACTCCCAATTAACAAAATGGCTTTTTACACACATAAGCTAAAATCCCTCTGTGCTTTATAAAATATTCTAAGTATTTACTGGCACCCTCCTCTTCAGAGGTAGTCAAACCTCTGTCCATTCTTTCTCTTTCTTTCTCTAATGCATCCACTTTCCTGTTCCTTGATTATTTTTGTCACTCAGGAACCAGTCAATCCTTCTTCCCTTTGTTGTATCTATAGCAACAATCACTCCATATCTGGAGAAACTACCCCATTTTTGACCCCTTCACCAACAGCATAAAGATGTAACAAGCTCAACGAAGAGAGGTATTTGGAGGTGTCCCGTGCACTGTGAAACTCCTAGCACCTAGAATGCTGCCTAAGTGCTCATTACTTCTATATTGAAGAGATGAGCGAATAAGTGGATCAATAAATGAATGAATGAATGAATGAATGAATGTTGAATAATAAATGAACAAACAAAAGAAACACAGTTACTTTCCTAAGAGTTTACACAACAGGTGTTGTCCTTGCGTGGCCAGCACTGATGACACACGTGGATTTCCTTTTGGGAAACAATTGCTTCAATCCATACTCCGCCTTTGTGAAAAAGGCAAACAAGGTGTCAGGACCTCTGAAGAAGCCAGGCAGAAATCCAGACCCAATGATCAGACACATGTATCCCTCTGGATGCACAGAGTGACTGGTGCAAAGATCACACCTTTGCAGGAAATGTCAGGGAAAGGAGCTCCTGCTCCATTGGTATTGCAAGCCACAAAGATAATTTAAATCAACCTGAGGGTGTGGAAGACCACCACAAGAAAAGTACCCACCTAAAAAGGAAGCTGACCCAGGCAGACACAAACAAACCCCAGTCAAGCTGAAAGCCAGAACCAGCCCCAGACTTTGAAATTATTTCAGTCCACAAATTCCAATTTTTTATTCAGTCCCGTTTTCTCTGGATTTTCTATTACATGCTACTGAATGAGTTCTAAAGGATGTATTTAACGCCTCACCTTCATCTGGTACACTCCCAATCTGAAGACTCCCTACAAGTCACTGACATTCCTTCACTGCACACCTCTTTACGCTTGGCCTCAGTCTGTCTCTCCTCCATTGACCAGACACTGGTCGGAACCATCACTGCTGACATAATCCGCCCTTGTGTCATGCATTTCATACGCATTAATTCCTCAGGTATGAGTCAACCACTGTCCATTGCATCATTGGCTATTCTTCAAAGTTGCTGTGAATTTTGAACAATCATTCTATATACTTTGAGGAGATGCTCATTACATAGGCCAGCTACAAAACTGACCTTTAGTCCACAGAAGTTTATCTCCTTCTGCAGGCCCTCAGATAAGGACAAGATCAAAGCCCACATGCTGACATACGTAAGCTGGACTACTTATCACAGTTAACAAAAAGCACTGTCTTTCTGGTCAGTCCACTTTGGTAATTTTTAAAAGAAACCTGGGCCTTTTCTATAAAGCAATGAATCTCTGCTGGAAACCTCTGGACCTCTTCCTGACATAATCAGAGGACACACTCCCCAAGAACAGATTTTAGCACAGTACTCATTCTTTTATTACGAGCTGTCATTTCTCATCGCACCATGTCTAAATTTGTTCAATTGTTTTCACTAATTTGCAACAATTTGGCAACAATGTTCTAGAAGACATAAGATACTGAAAGGAACTCTAATGGAAGAACCTGCTCGTGTCCTGCATATTTCATGTACTTGAAAAAGTCTTTCAGAGTTGGAAGTAAACAGGTATCTTTAAATTTCTGCAACAGAAGAAAGTGGTGCCAAAACAGCACACTGGTGCACTAAGCACTAGTGATTCCTGAGCACAGGTACTTTTGGCCTCTCATTTATGAATCAAGACAGAGCTAAATCCACAGGAAAGGAATATACCTGTGCTTCACTTACCTGCAGATCGGCATTTCATTGGAAATAAAATCTCACTGTAATTCATGCGGTATAGAGAACGGCTCTGAAGGTAGCTGCAGGACCACTGTTAAATGGCCCCACAGAACAGTGTGGGGTTGTGAGCCTGATGCTCTGCCTTCATTCTTCTTAATTATGACCTAAGTCTCTATGAAATCATTTCTAAATTAAACCTTTCTCTTCTCCCTAAATTAATTCTTTTCTGTTCCCCAGTCCAAACCTCTCAAACACAGCAGGAATCAACACTTTCACTTATCACATTAAAACATGTATTTTGCTTTTTAGCTTCTGTGAATTCTGGAGTTACTCTCAGAGCCCAGCCTTAATTATACATCTGACAGTCAGAAAATTTGAAATTTATCCTATGTGACTTTATTTACTGCTAGTGAAGGTGGAGCTAATTTGGGGATGACGTTTAAGAAGACACAAAAATACTAATCCCCCGCTGTGCTTCAAGAACATTCTAGCATAATGAGTTTTTAATTTCGTGCCAGCTGAATACTTAGTAACTAAATCACAAGTCCCGTACTCTAAGTAACAATTTATAGTTTGATACAAGAAATAACACAATTGTAATGATACAATGAATGAGTGAAAGACGGAGAAAAGCTTGTTTCAATAATGTTTAATAACCTTATCACCTGGGCAAACCGCTCCATTTCTCTGTGCTTCTTCCCTTCTCTCCCCTGTGGAACAGGAACAGTAACCATGTGGACCGCTGGGCCTGCCCTCGTGGTCTCTGTCAGTTTTAATTCTACATTCAGACTTCTCAGAACAGTGCCAGGGTACATATTACAATCTCAATAAAAGGTAGACATTTTTAACTTCATGAATTCAGCAAAATTCCTCGAATAGAGGAAACAAGTATATGTTATAGCACGTGACCAAGGTGTCCCAGAGAGATCTGTACATGAGTCATTTGTCACTCAGATGAGTGGGTACAAACTCCCCAATGTGTCTCAACTTAACATTTGTGCTCAAGGGTTTTCAATGTCAGCTGGACCAAATGTCTCCACGATGTCTGTGAAAGTATACAAAATTTCCTGGTAGATTAAAACATTTCTAATACTTCATTTATAATTTGTTGACCAAGACTGCAAACCTTAAAACGTGTACTGATATTATGTTTAATACTAACAAACTCAACTCTGCCACTTTGCTACTCAATTCTGTTTAATAGTCACAAACTGCTCTTTGCCACGTGGCTACCCACCTCAGGCATACTTCTCAGAGCAGCCAGGTGAAAAAGAGAAGAAAGAGAAACACCCATTCTATGGAGGTCTTCATGAGATACATTGTGACTTAAACACAATTCCTGTCTTTCTCAGCAAAATGACTGCAATCTATAGTAAAGACTTCAGGGAGAACTTTACAAAATACTACCAATAACATCATAGGGAACTTCAGTGAAGGGTAGGGGGAGCCAGCTAGCCAAAGATGCCATCTGGTAAGCTAGCTAAAATCATACAGATACATGCTAGACCACACAAGTAAACTTTTTTATAAAACAAAGCCAGTCTATTGTTGATAATAGTACATTCCAGAGGAAAAGGCTGTAGGTTAGAACTGAAAAAAAGAATTGATTTAACATTATACGTTGGAAAAGCAAAGCCTGACAACTATCTCGGCCATTCCCTGATGAATTCAAAAGGCTTGAAATCACAGACAATTTGATTATAGTGTAGCATGAGGCTGTCTGGCCCTTTGGAAAAGGGAGATTCCATCTGTCATAAAGTCAAACTGAGAGGGACCTAAATTCACCTTAACGTAGCCACCAGACTCACTGAAGCCAGGTGACTGTGAGCTCTGAGCACAGAGCAAGAGGAAATGGAGACGAAGGCAGTAGTGCCCTGTAGTCATCTAACATAGGATGCCACCCACACATCAGAAGGAACCACCCCTGGCAATCCTAATCACAGGAGGACATATCCCTTATAAGAGGCACCCTAATTACAGGGACACTAATAAATGTAAACTGCACATCATAAAACTTGGTGGCTTTCAAACCAGGGTGATTTTGTTCCCCAGGGGACATCTGCACAGGGTCTAAAGAGACTGTCACAACTAGGAGTGTCCTTGCACCCAGTGGGCAGAGGCCAAGGGTGGTGTTAAACCTGCTACCATGCACAGAAGAGCTGCACAAGGTGAGCAGTGCTGAGGTGGAGAAACCCTGATATCACTGATGAAATATGGTTATTTTGTTTGCTGCTATACCCCTGGCATATAGTACTTTCTTAACATATGTCAAATTTTTTAAATAAAATTACTTTCAGTGTAAGTGACCTAAAGGAAGTAGAGCACAGGTGGCAAACACAAGGCCCGCGGGCGGAATCCGGCCCTCCACCTTGTTTTATCAGGCTCAGGACCTTGTCTCTACCCAGCGGCAGCACCAAGCTCTCCCTTAACTGTTAAGGAGCAATTACATTTACACAGTCCTAAAATTACATTCGGCTCTTTGAAGGCAACCATGAGGCTGATGCCGCCCCCTCTGAAAATGAGTTTGACGCCCTTGAAGTAGAGAGATAACCCTAGATTGGATCTGCCGCTAAAGCTCTTGCTTCCGTGTGCTCTACCCTAACCCTACCCCATCAGTTAACATCACATCCAATACTCCGATAGCATAACTCCTCTCATGTCATTCATGCTTCCTTTAAAGGGCCCCACACTAAGTGACTGGCATGAAAACTTTGAAGTATCCCATTCACAGAATAACATATTCTGGGGAATAATGATGACAGTGGCACATCAATGATATGATGAAATCTACTCTTTCTTAAAAATGTATTCATTGCTGTACTTTAAATACCTGCACAAGCATTGTAACCCTACAAGGTAATAAAAAGAAATATTAGATGCACTTTTATTACCATTTATAAAGCAGCATCATCAGAAAGAAAGCTCAAAACAATAAAATGATGTACCCAGAGTCCCAAACTAGACTGTGGTTAGGCCCCAAATTCCAAAACTCTGGTCCCTAATTAATTCTCTTCATACTACAAATAATAATTTTTAACGCATCTGCTTTTTATATGAGGACATTTCTGCATCTGGTACCTAAACATCAGGAATGAAATTAGTAATAGAAACACAATGACTTATACACAAATCCCTTGAACTCTGCAATGACCCAGTGTCATAGCTGGGGCATTTGGTATTGCAAAGCAAAGTTAACCTCTTGCATCTGGAGAACAGCCACATGACAAAAATCAATATACATCAGTCTCCACATTCCAATTACGAATACTACCTTTCTTACTACTGGTAAACAGTATTGTAGAAATCTAAATTGCCTACCTGAAGGACAGTTCACTCTTTAGTTATCATAATTTATGTTTGGATAGAAAGCTTACTCTAGGTTTCAGTTTTTAAAAATTACATTTTCTATATATGGGGACAGTTAAAACAGATATTTAATGGAGAAGCAATGCTTTCTTGATTACTTCAAACATTTAAATGAAAACTGACCATATCTTTGTTTCAAGAATGGGGCAGAGTTTTTATAGTGTAGCATAAATAAAAATAACCAAGAATTGCCCATATTTGGGTGAAATGCGTAGTTCTTCTAGTTAACAGCAGTGTAACTGAGGCTAATTCACAAACCTCTCTGAGCCTCATCTTCTTCTTCTCTTTAAAAAACTGAAAAAAATGTTAATAATCATTACCTACCTTAAAGATAGGTAGGGTAAAAAAAAATGAAATATACTAATGAACCTATCGCAGAACTTTGCATAAGGTGGACAGTAAATATTTATCGAATCTGACTGGACCTCTAACTAATGAAATCTGCAAACTCAAAATGACCACAGAGGCCAGGAAGTAAGGGTTAGGAAAATACCAAATGATCTTGGTCTAAGTTTCATATTCCCTTATTTAATAGATAAACAGAACGGGTGTTTCACTTGTTAGTCCTGCTGTTTGGAAAGCAACAGCAAGCGTGTGGTGACAAACAGCACTTAACATTCGGTCTCTGAGTCACAAGGCCGTCTGGACAGGAGCGGCACGGCTGGCGAAAGAGCGCACGTCCCCACAAGGCGGACGGCACCAAGTTGGCTCTGGCAAATTTTGATGGGAAGAGTTCTGATTTCTTCTTTCAGGAAAAAAATGTTTTTCCATGTTAGACAGCACATCAAACATTTCTTTAAAAATAAAATGTAAGCCAACACAGTGTGAGCCAAACTGGTTAGGACCGCATACAACCAAGATGACCAATTTTAAAACTACTCCAAAAAAGAAAAGAACAATGAGGTAGAGTGAGTTCAATTTACATTTTGGCCCAATGAGGCCAAATGTAAGACCCAACACAAAACTGTATTTTATGACCCTAAGTCACTGGCCTCTTGCCTGATCATTCAACCTCACACGAAAACCCTTGCAGAGACCATAATGACAGCAGTCACTCATTTCAGGGCCTGGCTAAGCCCTTTCTGTGGCAAAACACGTTAAGCAACAATGGGAGATGGTTTCTCATGTCATAATCCATTGCCATCTTGATCCAAACAGATTTGTGAGAAAGAGCTTTCCTTCCTATTTAGGACATGAAGAATGTTCTCTGCCATCAATTAATTTGCCCAAGAAGAAGAACCAATAGCTGGTATTGGGATCAGAAGGCCGATGTGCCTAACTTCAAGTACAGAATTGCTTCCACCAGACCACCTCTGTTTGACCACCATAAAATAAGCACCTATCAAAACCAGAGGACTCAGTAAAAAGCAGAATAAAATCTGATCTCTTCCAGAGTAAAAGGTATTAACCCTACTGGAAATAATCACAAGACTTTACATGAGCATATGCCAAATCAGATGAAGAAGAAACAATTAAAACAGAAACCAGCAATTGTAAAATTGAGAAAAAAGATCTCAGAACTGCTTTCGCAGTATTATCAGAGTTTTGAGATGAGACGCTCTAAAGTCCAGTATCTTCACAAATGTCATTCATTCAAGCATAACTTTTGCAAGTGGTGGCCATAGCTACCTGTCACCTGGATGAGTACGTACTCAGTATTTTCCTATGAAATAACTTCTTTCTTTTCAAGTTAAAGAAGGGGTAGAGGAAATAAGTAACACAATGAATCAAAAACAAGCTGGTGATGCACTTGCTTCGGTAGCACGTTCAAAATAACCGAAACCATACAGAGAAGGTTAGTTTGGCCCCATGCAAGGACAACGTGCAAATTCAAGAAGTGGCCCACAAAAAATGTTAGTGACAAAGACAAGACTTGAACCTAGCCCAGACTGTTTTCCATTCAATTCCAAAGGTCTCCAGCATTTTCTTTTGCTCTGTCCCTACATGTACCATCGTGGACACCCATCCACTGCATTATGGTCAAGAGGCCGCCCACAAAGCTGTACATACAGTTACGTCTAGGTTCAGAAACTCCTTCTCTTCACGGGAGGGAAGGCTAGAGTTTTCTATTTGGCTTTCCAAAAAGAAATAAATATTATTTCGTAAACAACAAGTCAGTGTTATTTGGACCCTTGGATCAAAGTGGGAGAATAAAGTTAAATGTGCTCTCAAACATTTCAAATACTGTTAATAAAATAAGCAAGCTCATGATTTCAGAAATAGAGTAAGAATTACTTTATCCAAAATGTAGCACCTTACTTCTTTTACCTGCCCACACTTCAAAAACATCTTAGGCAACTTCTCTGTATTTCCTTGGAATTTTGTTATGACTACAGACTTAGTCATATATCTCTACATTGTGATTTAATTAAGAATTGGCTTTTTTTTTTAGGTTCAATCACTTATGGCTTTTTATGAGCTCTACGGATATTTACTCATTTTTCTTGTGTAAGCATCCTTTTTTTAAAGCTTATTGAAGGTAAGTAGCATGTTTGCAGTTGTCCCAAAGGTACACCATGTCAAGTTATTCCACTGAGATTTGCAATCCCAGTGTGAGTAAATATAGAGCTACTATGCATCAGTAGACAACATTTTATTTGTAAAGTTTCTTTAATTTGCACCAAAAATGCTCCCAAACACATCGCAAATGGTACTACCAGTTTGGTCTCATCTGCACAGGATCCAAACAATGGTCTAAACCAGGAGCGTGGACACTGCAGCTGTACCAACTTTTGGTTCCTCCAGGAGCTTCACTAATTTCTACATATAATAATGGAAATGACACATCTCAAATAGTTCTGGACCCATGACTATGGACATTAAGTGAAGAAAATATTAACCAAGGCTAATACTTATTCCCGTTCCAGAAGATGTTAATGTCTTCTAGAAAAATAGACCATTATAATAATAATTGTTATTTTTCCATTTTAAAACTGAGCTTTCTATAAATATTTGAAATGGCCACACCATTAACAGCTTTCAAGGAAGGCTCATGTGAAAAGTTATTAGGAAAATAAACTAATATAAGTTTTGAGGAAAATATAACTACTATAAACACAATATTCATTATAGAGTGTCAAATACAAAATCAACTTCCCTTCTCTACCGGCATTTACAGATTTCCCCAAGAACACCTAAAATAGAACTTGACTGAACGATAAATTTCAATTTATATAGAAATCCAGGAAAATATATGAGGCACACCAAAAGCCTTTTTCCATATCAGGAAGTCTCTAATTTGCAGAGTAAGGCAATGCAAGTATACTTTCTTAAAATCCATTTTCAAGTTTTATGGCCATACCAAAAAAGTTTATACACCCATACCATGTGGCTCTTCAAACAAATCTGGAAAAATATTTAAATGTAAAAAAAAATTTTTTAAATGGAAAACACAGGAGGGAAAAATCCAACAGAAAGAAAATATTGAAGCTCTGTTAAAATGAGCCATTCAGATCTGATTAACTACAGAGAAAAGAAATTTAGAATAAAAGGAAGAGCATTTTTAAAGCCTTTACTAAGATGAGACAGATAACTTCAAATGCAGTCTTAGAACAGTGGGAAATCTCAAGTCCAGACAAAAGAAAAGGTGGTATTATAGTTTAAAATTCCAACAAAAACACACAGAGCAAAATTCTATTCTAAGATAATTCACAGGAGGGGGAAAAAAAACCCAAGATCAAATGCTAGATTGTTTTTCCTTTTCATTTACAACTTAAAAGCTTCTTGGCAGCACCAGTAATATGTCAAAAAGGGTGAAAAATTATGCTTGATAGATAATTTTAAGACTTTACTACTCAAAAGATGTTAACAAATACACTGGAGCTAGTGGTTGGCGGCCGCAGCAACAGTTCAGTGAGCACAGTGGTCTCCTTCTCCGTCACCTGTTGTAAATCTAAAAATGTGATCACTCTGACGGCATGTTTCTTGCCTCTAAAACAAGCAAGAAGCTGTGAAAATGTTTCCAAGTTTCCGTCCTCAAAGAAGAGAGCGTAGAATTCATAAAGGGAGACTTCCTTAGCTGCTTTCCTCAAAAGCAAGTTGGTTTTGCCTTTTTAAGTGTTTGCTCAGAATAATGGACCTATGATCAGTTTTAGATCCTTCATAAAGATAAGGATGTGGTTTCTAAGACCCCAGATCTTGTAACAAATATGTAAGGATGGCCTGTCCCAGAATCTGAGTTTAGTTTACAAGAGGTGAAGCTCATCAAGACTTGGACCATCTCCCTCAGGATTCAACAGCTCAGTCAGCAAGAGTGACAAGACCAGGGTAAAAATGAAATGGCTAGAAAAGGAACTGGCAAAGAATTGGAGTCTGCTGGGCAAATTCAATCCATCTACTTTCTGATGCTCTCAGATGAAGTCTGCTCCAAGACTCAGGTCTTTCAAGGAGAAGACATTTGCAACTGAAATATTGTAAGTGCTTTCTTTTGATTCTATTTCTCAGCTAAGTGACTGGGCAGTGATATACTGTCTCCAGAGAAGTTGTTTCCAATTTTAGTTCAGAACATGCTGTGGGATGTCTAAAAAGAAAGCCTTAGTTTGCCTGGCCATGGGATTTGCAAGATACTTGTGAGACTTAAGCAAGAATTTCTGAAGTGTACCTTACTTTTCTGAACTTCAAGGATCAAGTATGGCTTCTAAGATAAAAATCCTATTCCTCTGTATGGCTTTGTTAAGGTAATGTTTTTGCAGTCGTTTTTTTATAAAGAAAAACCACAGACGGTATTCTTTCCCTATTAGCACTTCTAATAATCCTCTTGACGTAACAGCTATGAATAAGACACAATTTCCACATCCAAATTTGAGGATCTAAAATATAACTCAGAGACCTCTCTGTGTTACCAGAAGTCAAGTGTGATTATGCTCATTTTGTTGCAGGCACACTAAGGAAAAAGCAAAAATGCATGGTTTGGGCAATGTAGATGCAAAGAAAATGAGGCCTTTTCAACACACAGCTCTCCAGTGGGGCTCTCATTCCTACTGCCAGCGGATTAAGAATAGGTCTGTTTTGACCTGTGTATGTGTGTATACACATGCTCCTGTGTGCACATGGTGCTGTATCTATTTTCAGGCTTTCTCTGATCATTTATTTATTGCACACATATATGATGCAAGCCATGGCCTGCCCTGGTAAAAGCCAAGCTTCAAAGTCACAGAGAATACAGTAAACCTTAACGATTGCTCAGGATCATGAGGTCTGGAATCAGACCTCCTCAGAGTCTCATCTGTGAATAGGAAAACTGAGCAAGCTACTTACGTCACTTACACTCATTTTTCTTGAAGAGAGTGAAAATGGTACCTACTCCAAAGGGTTATTAAATATTCTAAATGAAGTGTTTAGATAACCCTGCCCAGGTCAGAACAAGGGTTAGGTGAGGGTGGCTAATATTAATATAATTTTAAGATATATATACTTAATATAATCAGTGTCTCCCTGGATTTGCGACATCTTCCAAATGTGTAGAAAATATAACATGGAAAAAAAAGGTGAGGGCACCTGAGAATGAGGGGAGTCAAAAAGAGATTAATAATATCAGCAACAGACCCAATGGTCAAAACGAACCTCCACACTGGTGCCACCACACTAAGAGTGAGGCAAAATGCACCACTGACCCCGCTGCTCAATGTGCCTGGACTCTCTGCCCCGCGTGGGCAGTGCTTCTTCCAGCTTCTAGAGAAGGGTCAGGAAAGTTCTTTCCTTACTCAATGTGTATTTCTGGTGGGGAAGCATGTGGATGAACATGTATGCATGTGCATATCCTTGCAATTCTGTGCCACGCAGGAAAGAAGCTGAGGCGAGAGTTTGGAGAAGACAAGCGTGTCCATCAAATGCTCATGAAGCAGACTGCTTTCTGTCCATCTGTTACATGCAAAAGTGAGAAGTTGTGTTCCATTCTGAAGATCACAGTATTAAATAAGAAATGAGCAAAACTGGAATGTGTTTGGAAGTAAGAGACAAGTATAGGGAAGAAATTCAGCTTATGAAAATGTACAAGCGTTAAAAAGATTGGGTCCTGGGTCTAGTTGTGTAGGAGATAGGATGAGCTGTAGTTGGCAATTATCTTAAAAGCAATAAAGGCATAATATTTGGGATGGGGAATGGGTTCATTCTGTACATTCCTGGAACAGAAAGAGGAGCAATGATAGTGAAATGAAAAACATTTTCATAGAATCCAGAAATATTCAAAGCTGAGACAGGCTCCATTGTATTCATTCATTCAAGCAATGCACCAATGATGTGCCAGCTGCTGATCTGAGCACCCAAAAGGGCAAACAGGCTTCTCATAGTGAGAGTACAGCCTATGTCAATTCAACTGAAAAAAAAAAAAAAATAAGTCATAGACCCATAAATTTTATCTGGGCCAATGGCCACCCAATTGACATGTTCCAGCTTCCCTTGCAATTAAGTGTGCATATGTGAGTAAATTCTGATCAGTAGGACAAGAGCGGGAGCAGCATGTATAGCTCAAGGTACTTGTATTTAAAGGTAATGAGATAGGCCCTCAACTTCCCTTTTACACCTTCCAGCTGGCCAGAGAGCAGCTATAATGGCAGGACTTGGGTCATCCACCTGAGATCATCAGACATGCTATGGGTGGTAAATAACAAGGGAGAAGGAGCCTCAGTCTCTATACTGCCACCGTATCAGCACTGAAGTCCTACGTGCAGACTATATACACGAGAATGAAATTCAACCAATTGTTTAAGTCACTATTACTTGGGCTACTATTGTAGAAGATGAACGAAATTCCAAATACACATAGCTAAAAAATATACTTTAATTTTGTGAATGGCAGATCAGTATTATAAGATCCAAATCTCTAAGCATATGCAAGTATATAATCCACTTCATAGATCACTTATGGAAGCACCTCCAGGGGCACAGTGACATTCATCACAATATACAATGTCAGTGATTCTAATTCTAATTCATATATGATATACAAACACATACACCCACAGAGAGAACTTAATGTGATCAGAGCTGTGTGTAAGACTGACGCATTCCCTCTCACTCTAACTACGATATATAACTTAGATATACTGAAAATCAAAACACCTTCCCCTGAGAATCAAAACACCCAGTAGAAGTCCCTGGCCAGGTAGCTCAGCTTGTTAAAGTGTCATCCCGATATGCCATGGTTGCAGGTTAGATCTCCAGTCAGGGCACATGCAAGAATCCACCACTGAATGCATAAATAAGAGGAACAGTAAATAGATGTTTTCCTTTTCTCTCTCAAATAAATTAAAAAAAAATTAAACACCCAATATAACAAACTAATGCTCTTATAGAGTAAGGCAACTGCATCTTTCAGTCCATAAAATATTCAGGCATAAAAAAACACAGGTGCAGAAATGAAAGGAGGCCTGCAGCCTGATCCACATGTGGCTCACTTGCAGAGAGGAAATTTGCTTCCCCTAGGCTTGATGGCACAGATATCTAATGGGGTAAATTTCCACAGTGGAGACTATTTTCAAACTGGCTGATCAACTGATTACATGTTTGAATATAAATGGCAAATAAAGAAAAGACTGGTATCAATGAAGAGACAGGAGGGAAATCTATTAGATTATCTCATTGCTACTGGTAAGATACAGAGACTGAAAAGCACTCCAGAAAATGCAGGCAAACAATGGAATTAAAAGAGCAGCAGAAGGCAGGGTACGAGTAGGTAAATGTTACACTCACCTCCTCCCATAACTGAACTGGAATAACAACTAAAATACAGAAAAATCAACCTGAATAACCAGCTGTAGAGTACCTACACCATAGTCTTATAACCAAGGATTTACAGAAGCAGCCGAAATGAGATGGGTAAGAAGGGCAAAGAAATGAAAAGGGCTGGCCCTGCTCCCAGGAGATACCCCAGAGGGATATCTCAGGTGCAAAGGTTCCCCATTAAAAGTTGTGGGCTCAACCACAACCAGACTCCTCAGCTCAGAGCACCAGAGCCTATACAACATCTCTCTGTGAAAACTAGCAGGGAGTCTGTCCAGCAGGAAGAGATAGAAGTCTGCTAGAGATTTAGGTATCCTCCTAAAGGACCAGCACACAAAATCTTATTCACAACCACTCACCCTGGGCTCTGGAAAAAGGAGGGTGGAGCAGACTAGAGTCATGTGAGGAGAGACTGGGGTTTGCAGCTCCCAAAAGAGAGCTGAAGGTCATTCTTCCATACCACAGATGGCATTTTTCTCAGGTACAGCATGCAACTCCATACAACATCAACCTGGGAAGGAGCAAGAGCCCTACCATCCCTTACAATTGAGAACAAGACAGGGATGTCCATTTTCACCATGCTTTATTCAACATAGTACCAGAAGTCCTAGCCACAGCAATCAAACACATGGAAGAGATACAAGGCATCCAAATTGGAAAGGAAGAAGTAAAACTGTCATTATTTATAGATGACATGATACTGTATGTATATAGAGAACACTAAATATTCCAACAAAAAAAACCTACTAGAACTAATAAATTCAGTAAATAGTACGATATAAAATAAATATCCAGAAGCCAGTTGCATTTTTATAAATAAATAATGAACTATCAGAAAGGGAAACTAAGAAAACAATGCATTTACAATTGTATAAAAATACCTAGGAATCAATTTAATCAAGGAGGTAAAAACACTGTATTCAGAAAATTATAAGACACTGAAGAAAGAAACTGAAAAAGATACAGATAAATGGAAACATGTTTATGGATAGGAAGAATTAACATCATTGAAATGTCTACACTAGCAAAAGCAATCTGTAGATTCAAGGCAATTCCTATCAAGATACCAATGACGTATTTCATACTATGAGACATTGAGATAAAGAACAAACTGACAGTAAGCAGAGGGATGCAGGAGGGGGATAATGAGGTAAAGAAGGGGAAGGGTCCTCAAGGAACATGTAGAAAGGACCCATGGACAAAACAAAGAGGGGTAGGATTGAGGGTAGGAGGTGGGGATCAGTGGTGCAGGGGAGAATGGTGGGGGGGAAATGGAGACAACTATACTTGAACAACAATTTTTTAAAAAGACCAAATAATCCAAAAATTTATATAAAACCATAATGGGCCCCGAATGACCACAACAATCTTGAAAAAAAAAAATGAACGAAGTTCAAGGAATCACATTACCTAATATCGAACTATAATATAAGGCCATAGTAACCAGAACAGCCTGGTACTGGCATAAAACCAGACACACAGAATACTGGAACAGAATAGAGCCCCAAAATAAACCCACACTAATATGGACAATTAATGACTAAGGAGGAAAGAACACGCAATGGGGTAAAAACAGTCCATTCAATGAATGGTGTTGAGAAAACTGAACAGATACATGCAAAAGAAATGAAACCACACCACCTTCTTACACAATACAAAACAGTAAATTCACAATGGATAAACAACTTAAATGTAAGAATTGCTTCCATAAAAACCCTGGAAGAAAACATAGGTAATAAAATCTTGAACATTTCTCTTAGTAATTTTTTTCTGATATATCTCTTAGGGCAAGGGAAACAAAAGAAAAAATAAACAAAGAGGACTACATCAGACCTGAAAGTTTTTGCACAGAAAATCATCAACAAAATGAAAAGACAACCCACCAAAAAGAGCACATTCGCCACTGACACATTTCATAAGGGATTGATATCCAAAATTTAAATAAACAACTCACACAATTCAACTCTGAAAAAACATACACTCCAATTTAAAAGATGGGCCAAAGATCTGAATAGACACTTCTCTAAAAATATGACCTGTAAAAGGACACACAGATGGCCAATAGACATGAAGAGATACTCGAAGTCACTAATCATCAGAGAAGTACAAATTAAAACCACAATGACATACCATCTCACACCTATTAGAACAGCTATCATCAAAAAATCAACAGACAACACGTGCTAGGGAAGACATGGAGAAAGTGGAATCCTCACACCCTGGTGGCAGGAATGCAGATTCGCAGAGACGCAGTGGAAAGCAGTACGGAGTGACCTCAAACAATTAAAAAAAAAAACAACTGCCTTATGACCCAGTGATTCCACTTCAGGGTATAAATCCATAAAAAGCAAAATTTGCTTTTTTGCTGATTTGCTAATTTGAAAGAATATTTGCACTACTATGTTCATTGCAGCATTATTTACAATAGTCAAGCTATGGAAGCAACCCAAGTGTCCATCAATGGAGCAGTAGATTAAAAAGCTGTGTTACATATATGCAATGAAATATTACTCAGCCATAAGAAACACCAAATCCTACCATTGGGAACAGCATAGATGGACATAGAGGGTATTACACTCAGTGCAATATATCAGTCAGAGAAAAAAACTACCATATAGTTTCACTTACATGTGGAATCTAAAGAATAATATAAGAAAAAAAAAAAAAACAGAAATTAACTCATTGATACAGTGAACAGACTGGTGGTTGCCAAAGGGGAGGAGGGTTGTGAGCCTGGGTGAGAAAGGTAAAGGAATTGAGAAGTACAGATGGGTGATTGCAAAATAGCCATGGGGATGTAAAATACAGCATAAGAAATACTGTCAATAATACTGTAATAACTATTTATGGATACAGGAAATATTGGAAGAAACGTTTTGTAGGGTATGTGATTGTCTGGTCACTATGCTGTACACGGGAAACTGATACAAAACAGTACTGAATGTAAACTGTAATTGAAAAAAAAATTTAAACCCTCAATCTACGATATGTTTACTGATTTTAGAGAGGGGAGAGGGGAGAGAAACATTGATGTGAGAGAAATATCAATAGGGGCCTCTTGTACAGGTTCCAACAGGGGACTGAGCCCACAGCTCAGGTGCATGCCCTGGGCAAGGATAAAGCCCGCACACTTGTGGTGTGGGGGACATGCTCCAAGTAACTGAGCCACCCAACCAGGACTAGAAAAATTATTTTAAATTACGGACAAAAAAACCAGCAGCAGATGATATTAAGACAGTCACCCCCCTGTCTTATGTGAAAAGAACTCAGATAATCATTCCCAAAATTTACTGCTACCAAATAAGCAAGGAGTGACATGATAGGAATCAACTAATCAGCGACTAAAAACTATCAACAGCAAACATTTTAGTTATCACTTATATTTCACCAGATACTATGTGTAAAGTGTACTTTGAGAATCTCACTTTATCCTTCAAAAATCCTGAACCGTGAAGTATTATGATCATTTTACAGATAAGAAAACTAAAGCTTACAATTTATGAAAAACATATTTAATGGATACCTACAGAGTATCTATCACAATTACTAACTGAAGGCAAAGAAGAGAGGGGGAAAAAAACCCTCTGCCCTTATAGAGTAACTACGTATCTGCAGAGGGCACAAGCTCGTGCCCCAGCAACACTGTGATTGGCCACCAAGTGTTTAAGATTTTATTATTGTTATTCATTAACTTGAAGTGGGAGGGAGCATGAGCTTTTGATTGATACCTTGTCTTCTCCAAAGGCTTGACCCTGGCAGCTTCTTTCTGCGTGGCAGAGAATGGCACAGGTGTGCAGGGAGCAGGTAGGCTCAGGCACTACCACTTCCTACTATCTTCTGCCACCCGTTTGAAGTATTTATAACCCCTGACTGGCTTCCTGCAGATACTGGCTTTTGAGAGAAAAAAAAAAAAAATGTGTTTCTCAAACTATTTGGCTCGTCTAACCACAAATTCTTAGCCATGAGTTTCCTAATTGGCAGTCCCCTTTCCAGACAGCAGACATGACCATTCTGGACTTGAGTTTCTTTAGCGTTAAGTAGTAAGTGGGGGGGGGGGGTTGGTTTCACTGGTTTCTTCTAGCTCTAATCTTAGGATATGCCTCTGAGGGATCATTGCCTGCCTCTCGGGAGACACTGAGACAAGACAGAGAACATGGCACAGAATCTCTGCAAATCTGCAAGGGAATGCCAATAAAGATCAAAGAAACAGTGAGACAGTGAATTAATCCTAACTACATTACCAGGACTTCTGTGCTGCTGGTGGTTACAAGGTTTGAGGTCAAAGGATATGGGTTCTAATCCCACCCCCTTCTCTCCCTGTGTAACTGTGCCAAGTCTTAGGACCTCTCTGGGCCTCTGTTCCCTCCGTTGCAAAATTAAACTTTAAGACAGTACAATGTTGAAGACTAGTTGTGATAAGGCAAATGAAACCATGAAAACAGTACCTTGCACACAGTTAGAACTCAGCAAATGATGGAATTAGATGTTTTGATATTTGACCCTTTTAAAAGCTAGTAGTGCCAAAGGCACTTGGTCAGCTCATGCTGGGAAACTCATAATACATTAAGTATTCATATTTTCCTACATCTTTCTCCTAGCTAAGATGCCCGAGGCTGCCAGAAATAATCACACTATTTGTGATCCTATGTTTATGCAACAGAAACAAAATGGAATTTTATGGTCTGCTGTGTTCAACACCGATGCCCACACTGGGATAATTCCATGCAGTGCTGTGAAACAAGAATTTATGCAACATCCAATCCAAAGACCCAGGTCCCAGGCCGGCAAAGCTTTACCAAACTATTGGCTTAAGAAAGGAGCCCGCCAGCCCCACATCTGTAGACTGCATCTTACAAGCCTTTGGCAGCAGCTAGTTAATTGACCTGAAAGGGAAAATCTGATCTTATTAGTTTTTTAAAAAAGTAAATAGATTTTGGTGGAGAAAGTATATTTAAAAATAACAAAAAATAAGTGAAAAAATGAAAATACAAATGAAGAATAATTGCCACATTTAGTGTAAAATAAAGGTGCTGGTTGATAAGAAAAAAGTCAACACACAAGAGTAACATTGCCAATGTCATCCTAAAATATACTTTAGGTCTAAAGATCTAACTTTGGAGCTAAGGATGGGAACAGCAAGTTATTAATAAAAATGAGAGTTTGTTACTCTATCCATCCAACAACCTTCATGAATTGAAACACTGAAAAATGGTAATATGATTACCACTCGTGAACAAGCTCCTGGCATGGCTTTTATATTTATTTCTTTGCTGGAGAATATACTCTTTTTGCTTTTAAGTTACCACAAGGTAAACCGACTTGACTCCATTGCTAGTGTGGCTTTCCTCAAACCACATAATCAGGGTGGATCAGGGACTTCAATCCGCTAAGCCCTGGGCTAAGGGCAATGAGGAGGCGGTGCAGTCAGAGGCGGCTGGGAGGGCAGCTGTAGGAGAGAGAGGGCTTGTGCTCCAGGCAATAACCGAGTGGGGGCCAAGATGCCTGCTCCTTTGAACATTAAATTCGTAATGATGCAAATTATTTGGGATACAAAATATTTCATCCATTCAACAATTATTTAGTGAGTGCTCACTCCACGCATGGTCAAGGGCAGAGCATAGGGGAGTGGGGAGGGACAAGCTGTCTTCCTACAGTATTTACATTCCTGAGGGGGAAATTGTAAAAAACAGTTCTTAAGCAACTAGTAAGTCAACATGATAGCTTGGAGTTAGACTCAACAAGGAATGAACCTTTAAGCAGAGACACTGAGGGTGAAAATAAGCTAGGAGCAGAGTCTCCCAGATGCAGGGAATGGAGAACCAAAGGGGGATGAAGAGCACTGCAAGGTGAAGCAGGAAAGAGAGAGAGTGACAGGCAGAGACAGACAGAGACAATGAGGGAGAACATGTCACAAAGCCAATCTTCAGAAAATTACCAACATTCTTAAGGGTGAAATTCGTTGGGACTAATTTTCTGGTGTCCTTGGGTCAAAATTTCTTTTAATGCCATCCTTGAAAGTAAAAAGGCACACAAAGTACAAAAAAAACCAATTTATATAAATACAAATGTTCCACGCTGAAATCTTCCTGCAAACACGCACATCTGAAATAGTCAAGAAGACAGTCACCATCACGTTTTGTACACACCACTGTATTTATAGATACAGTGGAGGTAGCTCCATCTTTATCTTTCTCTATAAATATGTATGCTGGCAATTTGTCAACCTGATTGTGAAGAATTAAAGGAGATTTGTAGGACTCAAAAAAAACCCACCACAGTCTCTGTTATCCTATCATGAAGTATGTACCCAAGACCCACGTACTCAAGGCTAGAAAGGGCATTGCTAATAACTTGAAAACCTGAGAGTTCAATATTAATAATTCACTGCCTTTTACTTAGTACAAATTGGTGTACATGAATCTCTATTCATATGATATGCAACAAAAGAAAATAAAGGTCAAGGAGCTGAATCTCAACACATACAAACTTTAACACAATTCAAGGTCAAAGAATGCGGCTTTTCACAGACCCACCTGTGGTCCTTTCAGTGCAGACCATGGGGGCGGAGCATGCGGTGTTATCTGCACCGAGCCTGAAGGGTGATGCTCGCATGGTGCCGGGTAAACAACCTGTGCTTCATTTTTCAAATGCGTTTCTGTTAATTGCAGGTCAAAACTAAAATGAGTTTAACAGTTTAATTCATCACCTTGTGGGCAGTGATCCACAATGAAAAACTCACATCCAAAGGACAATTTGGCTCAATTAATGGGCTTTTCTCAAAGGAAGCTCACAATGAAAACCATACGGAAGCAGAATGGGCTATTCATTATACAATTAAATGTGGAGTTCCGGTCTAGAAAAGAAACCTTAGGGCTGACCATGGAATCATTTAAAAATTACTAAATTAAGAGAATACTACTAAAAAAAAATTTTAATTTTGTAAAACAATTTAGTATTTTAAAATTTAAACACAATTCTTCAATAAACTAGGATTTTATAATGCAAAATAGCTCCTCAGTCTTCCTGTACAGAGTCAGACAACCTCTAGGACAGGGGCATCAAATTCATTTTCAGAGGGGGCCACATCAGCCTCAGAGCTGCCTTCAAAGGGCCGAATGTAACTTTAGGACTGTGTAAGTGTAACTGCTCCGTAACAGTTAAGCAAAGGCTCGGTGCTGCTGCTGGGTAGAGACACAGGGCTGGGCCGGATAAAACAAGGTGCAGGGCCGGATTCGGCCTGCGGGCCTTGTGTTTGCCGCCTGTGCTCTACGAAAAAAATTTAGCTCAAAAGGGTCACATTTGTTACTTTTTAAACAAGCAATACTTTTTGCATGTCATAAATGGGTGATATATTTCAGACAAGTTTTTGTGAATGTCTTAAAGGTTAAATGAAATAACATTTTGGTTTCGGTTATGCCAGTCCAAAGCTTCCTTAATGGCAGCACCATTGACATTCTAGGTTGAGTAAGTCATTGACATGGGGGACTGTCCTATACACTGTGTGATGTTCAGCAGAATCCCTGACCTCTGCCCACTAGATGCCAGCAGCAACATTTCTGCCACTTGTGACAAGCACAGAAGTCTCCAGACTATGCCAAATGTCCAAGGAGAGAACTTACAATTACCTTCAGCTAAGAACCACCGTATTACTAGGGACTGCCTGCCACAATGTAGTTGACACCTTTATAAAAACATATCAAATCTGAAAAGAGACAAGATGTTTTCAACCTTCTTATCTCCAACATTTGTGTAATTCTGAAAATAAACCTAAAACAGAAAAACAAAAAAACAACTGAGATGAAAAATAATTAAACCACCAGTGCATGCCTCCATCTTCTCAGTGTCATATTATCATAGGGGTATAAAAGTTTTAGTTTTATGGAGATTCCCAAACAATGTCCTATAATTCAAAAGCTCATAAACTTCAGAAACTTATTCTATGAAATATTGATCCCATCCATGAAAAATACATAAGCACTCTCCTCACAAAGTCTGACAATTACTATGATTTTTCTTTCAGTAAATTCATGTAATTTTATCTTCTCAATAAAAAGTAAGGGATAAAAAATAAACAGAGAGGCAAATTAACAAGTTTGATTTTAAAATGTGATGAGGTTTCATGCTACATTCACTGGAGATGGAAAATCGCCACACGCTGTGCGGTTAGCAAACAGGTTTGTGTTAGCGCAGTGTTTTGAGAGCTCTCACGGTGGGGATGCCTCTGTCAGAAGGGAGCCATCATACTGCCAAAGTTTCTTCAGGCAAGTTCCCAGGCCAAAGAAGGCGCAAGAACCATTAGGGGCAATGCAAGCAGCTGGGGGTGGGCTTGCAGCTGAGGGAGCTCAATGGGCCATGCAACCCTGCTGCGTCCTCCCACTGACAAATGAAGTGACTGTGTGTCGGTTACTTAACCTCTCGCCTCCTGTTTCTTACAGCTGAAGAAAGATGGTGGATAATCCATCATCTGACTAATTTGTCTTCTTCCACAACTTCATGGAAAACTTTCCTTTAGATTCAGATGGGTGGCTGACAACAAATAACACCTAAGTTACAGATGGCTTCCTGACCACCCCTTTCCCACTCCCATAACCCCACACCCCAGCCTGAGTATAAATATACTTCACTTTGAGAGGGGAAAACATCCAACCTTACCAAACAATTATGAAATCTTTACAGGGGAATCTTATCTCCAATTTCTATAAAACATTAAACCATCACTGTTACAAGAGAAGAGTAATCCGATTTATGAACCATAAAAAAGGACACAACTTTAAAGGAGGCCTCAATTTTATAAAGCAAAAAATCCTATACCACAGTTTTTAAACCTTACAGACAAACCATACCAAATACAGCCCAAGGGTTATTTTGTCCGTCATGCTTAAAAGGCATCATTTTGCAGACTCACAAGGTTAGCAGTAAACCACAGTGAGTTCCCAAATGAAATCATGCACTTCTCAGAACCCAGCCAGCACAGCCGCACAAATGGAACAGAGGGCTTCTGGCTGACACTCGTGGCCAAGTTCATCCTGTTTCAACGGGACAGGATAGAACCATTCTCCAAACAGCCAAGTGGGAGACCTGCCCAGCTGGCAAGGACAGTCTTCAATAGGCTCTCCCCATATTTAGCTCACAAGAGCACACCAGTTAACAAAATTCCAAGGGACAGTTGAGAGCTATGCCTTAAAATGTGTAGCAAGACTTGCAAAAATAACTGTAGGCACAGAGCTTGTGTCTGGGATGAAAGATGTACCATGAGACCAACCACATTTCCTCTTAGCGAGGCTTTTAGTTCCTTAGGGAAGCCCTAAGCATTCTGATCAGAATACAGCCAAAAGAAAAAAATCTTCACGCTTTAGAAGCTAATATGTCTACGGAAGGAAAAGATCAAATGAACAGAACAAAAAATAGAAACAGAATTCTGAAACGGAATTTGGTTGCTTAACTGTGGAGTTTCCTGTAGTCAAAAACAGAACCCAGAAACTTGACAATCCTATGTACTCTTGCAGTTGCCCATAATGAATTATGGGAAAGTATGTTCAAATAAAGAGAAGAAGTACCATGTCATCTACATGCACTATTATATGGGTAAGAAAGAACAATGTTTACAGACTTTGCCTTATTCCCCTAGACTTTGTTCTACCCACCTACCCCCACCCCCACCCCCAGCAACCTTGTACCACCATGAATTCTGCTAGGATTTGCTGGGGGTGGGGAAGCAATGGGATGGGTCCTCTAAAGATTTGTCCACTATCAATGCTAAACACAGTAAATTGAAGATTATAAATGTGAAACATCATTCTAAAATGGGACTTATAATGGCATTATATGAATGGGAGCCAAGAAGGGACTACCAATCCACTCTCCAAGTTTTGGTTTAACCATCCTTAAAATGGCCTTCCATGACCTTGGAGACCAGCCTTCTCAAACTTTAATGTGTCTGCAAATCATCTGAGGATTTGTTAAAATGCAGAATGGGTACTGACTCAGTGGTTCTGGGTAGGCTATGAGGTTGTGCACTTCTAACAAGCTTCCGGGTGATGTGAAACAACTGGTCAGAGAATAAAGCTGAGAGTAGCCAGGGGCTCGTTCATATGGAAACACTGTAGCCTACTCGACCAACAGCTTCCTCTGTTCTTCTCCATCAAAGACCCTTGACTTCATTGGAACAGCAATTTGCTCCAACCAAAGGATAACTCGTGTTGGCACCAAGCTAGTCCTGGGAATCAGAGTCCTCTGTGCTCCACACTAATGGTGGGGAGGACAGATGATCCAACTTTGGCCAATGATTTGTAACAGAAAGTCAGCTGGACTTCCTGAGATGAAAAAGTTGTTTTCCTTCCTTCTGTAGCTTTTGTGTTGCCTCTGCCATGGGAGGCTGGGCTACCAGAGGTTCTACAAGTCATCTTGGAACCACAAGGTGACAAGGGATAAGGGAGAAAGAGAACACACAGAGGACAATAGATTGAAAGTAGAAAAAGAGCCAAGACCTAGGGCCAGCAAACTATAACCCATAGGCCAGATGAAGAATGCCAGCTGTTTGTATAAATAAAGTTTTAGTGGAACAGGGCCCACATCCATTTGTTTACTGACTGTTATGTGGTTGGGCCTGCACTATGGTTGTAAATGAGTATTTGCAGCAGATACAACATACTTCTTTAAGCCTAAAATATGTACTCTCTGGCCCTTTTCAGAACTTTGCTGACCTTTGGCCAATGTCATTAAATCACATATCTGTATGCTGTGTTACAAACTCCATTTCACCTTTGTAGCAATTCAGCATCAGGAATTACTTCTTCTATAGCTATCTTCCCTGTTGGAAAGTAAACTCCTTAGCTACCTTCCTTACTACTATATGCCAGTCTTTAGCACATAGAAGATGCTCAGTAAGTTGAATGAATTATAATTAAGCCCATACTTGTTATGTTTTTAGATTTTGTTTTTTAAATGTATTATATTAATTATGGTATATAGTTATCCCAATTTTCCCTTCTTTATTTCCCCCACCTTAGTTCATGTCCATGGGTTATGTAGATAAGTTCTCTGGCTACTCCCATTTCCTATACTATTCTTAACACCCCCTTATCTGTACCTACCAATTTGTACTTTTTAATCCCTGTACCTTTTCCCCCATTCTCCCGCCGCCCCCTCCCAACTGGCAACCATCCAGATGATCTCTATATCTATGATTCTGTTTTTGTTATGCTTGTTTGCTTAGTTTGATTTCAGATTCAGTTGTTGATACTTGTGAATTTCTTGCCATTTTAATGTTCATAGTTTTGATCTTCTTTTTCTTAGATAAGTCTGTTTAACATTTCATATAATAAGGGCTTGGTGATGATGAACTCCTTTAGCTTTACCTTGTTTGGGAAGCACTTTATCTGCCTTTCCATTCTAAATGATAGGTTTACTGGATAAAGTAAGCTAGATTGTAGGTTCTTGCCTTTCATCACTTTGAATACTTCTTGCCAGTCCCTTCTAGCCTTCAAACTTTCTCTTGAGAAATCAGCTTACAGTCTTACAGAAACTCCTTTGCAGGTAACTATCTGCTTTTCTCTTGTTGTTTAAGCCTGCACTTTTTAATCAAGATGTTTTGAATTTTCCTTTTCCCCTCTCTGACTCATAAATATAAGGCATTTAGAACATGCAAAAAAATCACAGTTCTTAATATAACCTCCTATGAATAACAATAAACTGCTTTTCATCCTCCACAAACTCCATTTCCTTCCTCTCAGACCTGGTACAGGCAGGACAGACTAGAGTTTCCAAATGTGGGCTCACATCATCCAGAAGCAGGAGAACCCAGAGACCTGGAAGTCCAGGTCAGAGCTCGCGTGACCACCAGACCCCTGGCAAACAGCGGACAGACAGCCCATGCTCCAGCCAACTTGAGTCCACGCTAGAGATAACACGCAATAGAGGGCAGCTTTTGTGAGCCCAAGAGGAAACATAAACTTTGAATAAAGGTGGAACAGGAAAAAGAAGTAGAAGTTCGAAAAATGATAAAAGCCCAACCTTCCTACTACAGCATTAGAGCTACTACAGGATATCTTAAAGAGATCTCTAAAATTTTTACAAAATTTCCTTACAGCAAAATATTGTGATGAAAATGACGCTTATTTTCAAAAAGGAATAGTCCCCTTGATAAAATCAGCAGTTGATACACTCCTTCTATTTTCTATATTTTGTAGCATAAAATATAGCACAACAATAGAACAAGAAACATGAGCTGTGGAGCTAGAACCTCGCTGGAGTTGCTGCCTGGGGACCGGAGCACATCACTTTACCTTTCCAAGCCTCAGTTTCTAATCCATAAAATAGGCGCCATACTATTACCCCTCCTGTGTATTTGTGAGATGAATACTTCTTAGATAATAAAAAGATACTATGGTTGCTGTTTCCTTTTTAAAGAAAAATGTAGAAAAATCATTCAAATACGTTACATAATAACTTTCACCCTTTAAAAAATTCAAGTCCCCTTCCCCGTTACACCGTTTTGACACCAAACCCTTCGTTTTCTATATTGTGAATGGTCCCCCACCCCCTATTGTTTACTTTTGCCTGAAAAAGATATTGCAAGTAATATATAAAATGCTCATTAATAATATATTGTAAACTAGGTTTACATATTTTTCCTCAAGGAAACATGAATAAGAAAAAGACAGTTTCAATATGAGCCCTTTCCTTTTGGGGAAATCCAGATGAATTCACTGAGCAAGTCAAGAAATATGTGGAAATAGCAAATATCATGTCTTTTTAAATCCACTCTTAGCACTTTCTAAAGTCATTATTTACCACTATGTAGCTTAGGGCTTCCACCTACACACCTGCAAAACGGCTTAGTTTTGTGATATTTGGGGGAAACACACAAATAGTTAAAGGGATCAAGTATTTGAAGAAAATGCTCTTATATGTCAGCATTAACCTAATAAATATTAATGGGTTCCTACTAAGCTAAAGGCACTGAGAAAACAACAGGGTTCAAGGGGTTAATTTCAAATGGAGGAATATGACAAAAATGGCTGATGAAATAATTTTTCTGAAAACAAAGAAAGAAGGGTGAAAAGAACAGAGCTTGACAGAAGGGCTTATCGATGGGTCTCTCTAGGAAGGTAACATTTGAACACAAAATGGAATGAAGGAGCAAGTTTTACGCCTTGAGTGTGGGGAGATGAGGGGGGTGGGGGAGGGTAGAGAGAAAGGCATGTTCCAGACAGAAAAATGTAAATGCAATCCCCTAACCCTGTTCCAAAGGAGGACCCACCATGGGTACCAAAATGATACCATACACACACACACACACACACACACACACACACACACACACACACACTCTAATGCACATACACACCCTGGTGCCTCAATGAGTCCATCCCTGTGAATGAGCAGAACCTCATCTGTGGACAAACTGGGGCATTCACACATTTGACAGGATTGTACAAATGATGAAGGATGTAGAGGGTTTCTAGACATGTTCTGCCATAGGCACAGAGCTGAAAATACTCTGGAAAGCATATTTGACAAGTGAGGATCAGTTTGTTCCAGAACTGAGAAAGATGTGGGGACAATTCCAGGAATGCATTAGCAGAAAAACCTCCCCCTCATCTGGGGACCACCTCCCTCTCCCACAATACAGTTCATCACACCTGTGAGACTTCTGGACTAGACAGTCGAGTTTCACACTAACAACATCTCAACAATCCCCTACCAAGTGCCTGAGATCCCAGCACCACCAAGTGATCAGTCTTCTTCCCCCTCCTCCTTCTCCCCTCCCCCTCCCCCTCCCCCTCCCAGGTAGCTAACAAGATTAACAGACAGAAAGGACTGCTGACTGCTCCAAGGCCGATGCCTGCGGTGCCTAAGGCCAGGCTGCAGTGCTGAAGAGCAATGGTGAAAGAAAGCAAGAGTAATTATTTTTATCCAAATCCCAAAGCATTTCTCTTTTACAAATGCTGCTTTCCCAGACTAGATGGACAGGTAGTGTTCAAAGGCTAAGTGAGGCATATCAAAAATGTGAATAGTTTATATGAGCAAATTTGAATGAGGCAGCAACAAACCGGAAGCGGTTATAGTGATCCACCATCGGAAACTGGGGAGAGACTTCTCTAGAGAAAAGGTGGAAACAAAGGAAGGAAACTGTTGATAGGCTACAGCTTAAAACGTTAGTTGGCTGTTTGTGATTGATTTTCCTGAAATTTCAATTTCCTAATCTTGAGGCATTCACAGGCTTAGATGTTGGATTGGTACACAGGCTGCCAAGGCATTAGAGCCACCTCAGTGTAATAGCTCCTCGTTTAATTAATTAAATAGATTAGTGGATAAGCAGGTATGCCAACAAGTGAGTATTATCATTATTGTTTGGCTTTTTATTTGCTTTCTATTTGTTGCAGCATAAACATAGTAACCACTTGACCATTCTCTAGGTGTCTGCTCTTTCTGTCACTCTATACTCTGGAAAGGCCCAGAACACTGCCTGCCCTCAACCATACAAGACTGACTTATGTGTGTAATTCCAACGTTCCACAAACATCCAGAATGAAGCAAGAGATAAACGACTACCTGACACGTAGACCCCACACAAAACTGCCCCCCTCACAGCTCAAAAGCTGCACGTCCGAAAGGCAGCACCAGTCTACTGCAGTAGTTCAGGTCTCTGACTGCCAATGCAGGGCATCACAAGAATTACGTGCACGAATGCCCTGACCTTTTGGGAGCATTTCCACCAGTGGAAACCCACTCCAGTGTGGGAAGTTACTACAGAGATTCCCCAGTCCCAGAAACACAACCACTGGACTCTCCTCAAGAAGCCATTGACATCACTTATGAAGATATAAAAGGGTATTTACAAATCCAGGTTTTTTTTTTTCCTCCAGGAAATGAGGTAGCCTTTTTGACTCACGGTGTAGAAGAAATCAAGGAGGATCAGTTGTCCAGCAGTATAAAACGTATGTTAGACAAAAAGGAGGAAGAGGTAGAGAGAGAGGTTTCAATCACTGCCATATTCAGTGAATGGTGAGGGCATTTCCCACCCCCCACACCCCAATCCATTTCCCGTGTCTAATTTAAATACAGCCCTTTCAAAGCCTTAAAGAAACAGAAGCTATTCCAGGCACCTTCCTTTCCAATGTGATTTCTGAGTTTACGGCTGAAATAAACTAACAGACAACATTTATGGAGCCTTCCTTCTAAATGCAAGTGACATTTACATGCTATTTCCTATCCTCACTACTATTTGTACGGGGGAGGGGGTGTTATACTCATTTTTAGATAAAGCTCTGAAGGATTAATTGGCATGCCTCTCTCTAGCTGGTGTGTAACACAACTAGAAAATAATAGAGCTAAATGTCAAATCAGGGTTTAGAACCCACTGGTTTTGGCAGAGCACCATGATGCATCTTAGGGTGACTAAAAATAAACGAATAAAAACATATCTCCAGTCAATAATTGATTATTTTTCTCATTTATGTCCTGATGAGTCCAAATGTACCTGCGCCTTTATGACATCAGTTTGGAACAGCTGAATGTTTCTTTCGGGTGAGTCTCCCAAGAATGCCCCACCTCCACACAGATGTCAAAATTTCTGCTCTTAAATGTACTATCACATCTAGAGACCAACATTCTATCCTATACTAAATGCAAGCACTTTTTGTTCAGCATCTTTCTCGGATCATCTCTCCACGACGCTACCCTTCCCCCCACTTTCTCCCATTTCTCATTGCTTACAAGCCAAGTCACAGAGGGGAAAATACAAGTGTTCTACATACGCTGTTTTGTACTTTAAACTTTATTGCAAGATGTGGCAATCTCCTTAATCAAGGCCTGTTTGAGTTCTTGACTTCAGTCTGAAAACAAGCCTTAATTGAATGTCCCTTGTTAGTAAGACATGTAACCAAGCTACTGAGAGGTGTTTGTCAAGCTCTCAGGAGTCCCCAAACACTGACACATCAAAAGAAATCTTGAGTGAGAAAGGTGTGTCACCAAACTTCATATATGGCTCACACCAAGGCAGGGTGTCATTTTAGCAAGACGCAAAGAACCTGCAAGACAAAGATGAGTTAGATGTGGAGCAACTGCCAGGCAATGTGGCATGTTCATCACTTAAACACTCCATTTCATTCCAAGGTACCAAAACGATAATAGACTTTATTTTAATTGGATTGTCTGCAATGAGCCAATTTAAGTGCTAAATGCTGCGAATTATTCAGCTTGACACGGCGATGCGCTGATGTGAGCCGCTGCAGGGCAGAAGGTTTGTGCAAAGTGTGAGTTCCCAAGACATAATGAGGAGCTGAGAGTCTAACTTGGCAGACCTCCACAGCACAGATTCACATTGTCTCAACAGCTGTGGGAGACCCAGAAAGCATTGGCTGCCACCTTGACCCAAAATGCAACTGCCATCAGCCAGCCAGCACAGCTGATTCCATAGCATTCCAGTCCCCAAAGACAGGTCAAAGGCTTAACGGGAGAACGGCTCAGAACACAAGGAAGAATTACCCAAAAGAATGGACATGACTCACCATCAGTTTGGTTCCTGTATTTTGACATTTTCAGAATGTTATAATTTTCAAACTTATAAAAATACTGCTAGAGGCTACAGTTTCATAAACAGTGATAAAAAGCTTGAGATATTGAACGGAAATGCTTTACTGCATTTAACCACTGTTAACTGATCCCAAGGGAAGTATTTAATATTCCTATACCTTGGTATCTTCATTTTTTAATATATAAGATTTTAATTATTTATTTTTAGAGAGAGGGCAAGGGAGGAAGAAAGAGAGAAACTTCGATGTGCTGTCAGTTGCCTCTCCCAGGCCCCCAACCGGGGACCTGGCCCACAGCCCAGGCAAGTGCCCTGACGTGAATTGAACCGGTGACGTTTCGGTTTGCTGGCTGGCACTCAATCCACTGAGCCACACCAGCCAGGGCAGCAGCTCCATTTTCACAAACGGCATGATGATAGTGCCTGTGTCACATATATGATTTAATTGGGATTTTGGACATGTATGGAGCCCAATACAAGTTAATGACTAAAAATATTTAAAGACTAAGATGTACAGCTAAACATGATAAAAATAATGTATACTTATAAGTTTTCTTCCAAAGCAGATTTAAAGAGACATAATTACACAGGCATCTATGAAACTCCATCTGTAGCCTAAATTATCACTATCTCATATTAGAGTCACATAAAAAGGTACCTAATTTGAAAGTGAGACCTTATTCACAGCACAGTTCTGTCTCAGCTTCACTTCTAGAGATGATAAAAAAATAAAAAACACAGGGGGTCAAATAGATGGTCTCTTGGGTGCCATCTAGCACTAAAAATAGGATTTTTCAAGGTTAATTTATAACTATGATAACCTTGTTACTAAATAATTTTCAACACTGTCCTGTTTCTCAATCAAATTGTATTTTCATTAGATATGATGGCTCTCTATGCAAAGCCAACAATGAGTCTAGAACACTATGAACATCTCAACTGACAAATGCCAACAAAGAAAAATACTGAGCCAAGTTGTCATGGCTCAAGAGGAGAATGTTTCTCCAGCTTCCTGACTAAAAAATTAATTAACATTCCCATGTCAAATGCAACTGACTCTGTTTAGGCCAAGGCATTAAAGAGCCACAGCATTCATGTCTGACTTAACAGTGCTCTGTATATTTCCTATTCATAAGAATTAACAACAGTTGACTAGTTTACTTGAAGACTTTTCCTGCCTCTGTGCTAAGTCACACAGGCCCAAACAAATTAATTTAACAACCAGCTGCAATTATTGGTGCTGTTCAGGAAGGAGTCATAAATGCCACCCACGTTGTCTTATGACAGTGTCACTATTTGGGATTTCCTGTATTATTTGGGTGAAGTATATGACATTAAATCAAGTGATAATATGATGTTTTGTACTTTAATAATGCATCATAAGATTAGTGCTCTTGTTGAAATTTTAACTTCCACTTACACAGAATATCTGAAAAATAATCAGACACAAGCATTTCCTAAATTTCACGGAGAGGGGTGGGAATGGGAACAGACACACTCTTCTGTAACCCTCAGCAGAGACTCAAACTACAGTTTCTGAAGGATTCACACACTATCACACTGGTCTGCAGAAAGAGGCTAAGGAGTATAAGATGACAAACAGATATATTCCACAGCTCTATTTACAGAACAACACTGCCTTCCCTCCAACTTGAAGCCTTCTCTTGCTAAAAAACTGTGAGGAAGCATAAATACTTCCCCACGTTAGCCAGGATGCCAGCCCCACCCCCCACGCCCCTACCTTCCCACTGCCATGCTGAAGCCCGCAGGGGAGAAGTGAGAAAGATCCCAGGGCATTCGGAAAACACAGAGCAGGCAGAGGGACTGAGAAGGACTACCTTTTAGAACACGGCTGAGGGAGAGAGAATGCAAGATTACCGATGGAGATAATACTGAAATGATTTTTAAAATTTTGTCCATGCAAAAAATTATTTTGTAAGTTAAACAGATTCTCATTTTAAATGAATCAAACAACACAGCAACTTTGGTGAAACAAATCACATCCCTTATAAATCCCATCTGTCCCCTGCCCATTTCCTCCTCCTCTTCATGAATTATTAGGTTTGTGCATATCCTCTCAGTTCTCTTTCTATAATCTACTTACATACTGAGGTAATCATATCTTCCCTTACGACCAACCTTCTACTTTCTTGGTAATAAGCTAAGAAAATGGAGCTAATGAAATCAGGTAGATATTTCACTCTAAAAAGAAACAACTAATGTCATTTCAGGACAACATCTTTATTCATATAAACAAAGACTATTCTGACTTACTTATGAGGAACACTTACAGATGCTTAAACGTGGAACAGGAAAACCAGGGATGGGCAAATATCCCCCCCGCACTGCTGTCTTCAGAGCATGAAGGAGGCAGAGACAATGGTGACTACCAGACTGCAAAGGGCCGCCCAATGTGGCTGCAAGTCCCAGCACATTTCTCTAAAACTGTGTAGAAGGCAGCAACGTGAAGACCCCACAGGGCATTGATTTGACCTGGACCATAAAGTAAAAGGCCTGTATTGAAGAACATCAATGAATTTTATCTTATGCCAGCAGTCCACATGAAATCGTAACAGAATGTTACGTCGGTAAAAATTAACTGTTTCCAACCCAGGAAAAGTGGGTCAAGGAAGTCAAAAAGACAGAGACCAGAGGTATCTTTATATTGACCTTCGTCTGAGTTCTGATCATGACATCAATTACAGAGCCATCTCCCTGAAGTCCTGTTCCACTCGAGGAAGGAACTCAAGAGCACTGGATAAGAAGAAAGGCAACTCCATGACTGAATGTTTCCATTCAGATGGGAAATAAACCAGAGCTTTATTCAGTGATCCCACTGTGAAATGCACTCCATTAGGCTGAAAAGACAGGGGAGTTTTCCTTTTGATATATCACAGACACAAAAGAAAACTTTAGGAAATCTGTAATAATCTCTGAGAGCTGAGCTCTTTGTTAACAATGTGCCTCCCAGTTTACCTAGCTTTGAAAAATCAGATATTTCCACCGGTGAGAAAAAGGCAGCAGAAAGAACTAAAAGCTGGGGAGTATTCCCTCATAGGTTTAGTAACATAATGAAGTATACTCACATCAAGTTAAATGAGGAGGGTAACAAGTATCCAGCCAAGGGTGCTGATTTATTGAGAATATGCTATAATGTGGGGGGAGGGGGTGCCCAGACAATTGGATGTTTCATTTTGAAGATCACAAATGCAAAACTGTACAAAGACAAAGGAAACGCACACAGAAATACAGTACCTAGAAAACTCCCCGCAACGGCTGCCACCTCATTAGTGTACTTGATGAGTTGGGAAAGGTGCCCCTTGCTCTGGAATGCAGCCACCGCTGCTCTCGGCCAGTGCTCTCCCACAGCAAACAGCTTGCCCAGCTGTCTGTCCACTGCAGCCCTTCACGTGTAAAAGTTCACATTATTTTAAGCATGAGAAAAACCAGTAAGAAAAAGCGAAATTAGAGGAAAAATATTTTTAAATGTTGCAAAAAATAATTTAAAACCTAAATATCAACCTATGACTTGCTTCAAATTCATGAAGTCTGTTTCCTCCCAATAAACCCAAATACCCTTATCTAACCACTCTTGAAATAATCCTAGGCTCTGCATAATTTAAATGATTTAGAAAAAAAAAAAACCTAACTGCATGGAAAATAAATGCCAGCCTCCCGATCGTAGCTCCCAATTCAACAAGAACAAGGGGAATTAAATATCAAACCCATGCAGATTATTCAAGTATATCAAACAAAAAGGCAAAAGATCAAAAAAACAACCATGAAAGTTTTGGGTAAGACTGTCAGTCTTCTGCGCACAAGAATCAATCATAATGCAAATTCTGATGGATTTTTTCTTTGTTTTTTATTTATTTATATTTTTTATACATTAAAGGGTAATTGAGTCTCACTGAAATGGAGTTTTGCAGTTTGAGTTCTGTAAGCAAAGCCTAATTCTAAATGAGGCTGAGATACCACAGAATGCAAATCTGTAAATAACTTTTAAACTTAACAGGGAACCAAGAAAACATTCTCCATTACATGAATCCCTGTCTTTTTGGCGGAGTATTTCTCACCCAAAGAAAGACAAGTGTTACTGTTCTGGTTTGGTTTGAAGAGTGTGAAGGGGCCATAACTACATTTAAATGGGAATCATTTATAAAGAAGTATTTCTAAAGCTGACTCCATATTGTTGCATATTTTCTAAGAATATCAGCAATATTCTTAGAAGCAAATCCTGAAGCTCTAAAAATACTCCCAAATGTAGTAAGCTGGGAGATAAGATCCTGACTACCTGGTCCTTCTGTCACTCACAGAAAGGAAATTACTTTAGGAGGACATCAAAGGATGCATACGGACAATTTAAGTAGAGAAAATTGAGGGGATAAATCATCATGGTGTAAAATGCACAGATCTAACGGCACAGAAAGAAATGCAAATTGAAACAACTTTAAAGTTACACTTCATAGCTATTAAAATACAAAGAAATTATAAAACTCAATTTTGGTGGAGCTCTGGATAAACGAGTACAGATTGTCTAGGAGTGAAACCAACCCATCAGCGTTTAATAGGTGCTGTTCAAAAGCAATAATTCCAAATAAACAACTTGGAGGGAAAATTAATTTATATCAAGCAATATTATATTTCATTATAAAGTAATAAAATTGGAAACAACCTAAGGCTTCAAAATAAGGAAACAATTATATAAATCATGACATAACAGCACAGTATATGATACTTAAACTAGTAACACACACACACATCGCTATTAAAAATAAACCCGTACACAACGTTAACAGACAGAAATGTATTTAAGAGAATGCAATTAAATATACGTATATAATGAATGTAAAAAGAATAATCATAAGTAGGTCCAAATGGATCAATAATGAGCCAAAAGTTTAATAAAAATGAGACACAAAGCAAAAGTCATGGAACGAGCGTTTAATGTGCATACACTTTTATCCCTCTGTCACCTAATGTGAATTGCACTTCCGCATCTCAGGTGCTAAGCTGGATGCTTGGAGTACGTACAGAGAGACAATGACACAGGGTCATACCGCATGGAGTTCCAGAATGCCTCTGCTCCCACCTTTTTATCTTTAAACAAAAATTTATTAAACATTTTAAGTGTAGAAAGAGTTTCAAAGAGAAGGCAGCAAAGGTTGCCATGGGGCACACAAACAGATCTAACCTAGTGTGAAGATGCTATCAGAAACTTAAAGAGCAGACATCATCCAGACAGAGAAAGGCAGCAGTGGGAGCAGAGGAAACAGTATGTGCTGGGCCAGAGCAGGCGCAGGAAAGGTAAGGAAGAAGTCGTCTGCCACTGGAATGCAGGGCACAGGGCATGACCAGAATCAAGGATTAAATCAACAGGAGCTTGAGACCAAGTAAAAATCTAGATACTTCTCCTAAATGCCAAGGAAGTCACTGAAAGTTCTAAGCAAAGAAGTGACTCAACAGGGTTTGCTTGCATTTGTGGAAAGCAGGTAGGAAACAAATGTACAGGGACAAGCAAGACTTTAGTTGTTAAAAGGCAAAAGGATGCCCTGGCTGGTGTAGTTCAGTGGATTGAGCACGGGCCTGTGAACCAAAAAAAGATCGTGGTTTGAATCCCAGTCAGGGCACATGCCTGGATTGCAGGCCAGTTCCTGGCAAGGGACGCACGAGAGGCAACCATACATTGATATTTCTCTCCCTCTCTCCTTCTCTTCCCCTCTAAAGATACATAAATAAAATGTTTTTTAAAAAAAGACAAAAGGAAATGTAAAGAGTAAACTCAGTAGGTAATTCACAGACATGAGTTCTGCCCCAAGTGCTGCAAGGACCACTTCATGCTCAACTTCTTAAACAGACTTAAGAAAACACAGCAACCAGTCCAAGTAAAGGAAGGAAAACACAATTTTTAGAACAGAAACCGATTTGAATGGGCAATTTCCAGGAAGCGAAACCTACTGATTAAAGATACAAAATGAGGTTCAACCTCAGTAGCAACAAGAGAAAGAATTAAAAGAGTGAAGAGTGAATTATCCACTGGATTGGCAAAGATTAGAATATTAGGCAATACAATTTACTGGTAAGTTTCTGTGAATCCACATAAAAACAGTGATGGTGTAAAATGGTACAGTAGTTCTTACAAGTGATAGAGCAATTTTTGTGAAATTCATCAATAACCAAATTCATTACATGTTCAAAATTCACCAATTCTCCAAAAATACAAGAAATCCATTTTTGGATGGGTAGATGGATGGATACACAGACATTTATACTCATACACATTTTCCTATATTAAAGATGCTTATGGTACAGGTTATAGACAACCAAGTGTCCTCCCTTGCAGAAGTAAATGGAATGGGATTGTTGGATGTGTGGAATTCCACCTAGCAATCAAAAGTAATAAACAAGATGTACACAAAATAAATAGATTTTCTAATTGTACTGACTAAAAATGTATAATAATAGAATGAGGTCTATGGTACAAAAACATTCAGATGAACTAAAACATTGTAAGTGAGGATCTTTGGAGAAAAAAGAATAAAATCAGATTTCAGGAGAAAAATAATGAGAATAAAACAAACCATGAGAGAGGCCTTTTCACAAAAAAGGATGATAATATAGCAGGAAGTATATGATACCCTTTGAACCCTACATCCAGATTTTATATTAAAATTTCTAAGTAATTTTAAAACAAACTTTAATCTTTATCAGTGATAAAATCTCATTTGATATTTTATCACATACGAATATCATGGAAGCAATAGTAGCAATTATATTTTTCTAGCAAATATCACTTCTAGCTAGGTTTTTAAAATTATTTTGCTATCTCCCACATTTGAACTGCATTGTAGTAAAGATTAAAAATCTGAGTTGCAGAGATTCATACTAGCTAGCTGGAAAGGATACACTTAGTCTCAATGGACAGCTCCTTTATCATACAAGAAATTCTTAACTTGCACCCTGGCTGGTGTGACTCAGTGGATTGAGGGCCAGCCTGCGAACCAAAGGGTCCCTGGTTGATTCCCAGTCAGGGCATATGCCTGGGTTGCAGATCAGGTCAGGTCCCCGGTAGGGGGTGCATGAGAGGCCAACACACACTGATGCTTCTCTCCCTTTCTTTCTCCCTCCCTTCTGCTCTGCCTAAAATAAATAAATAAAATCTTAAAAAAAATTCTTAACTTGTATCATTGGTTTGACCTCTTAAAATAGGATATCTGAAATTCTTGGTAACTCATATTTGAATTTTCTACTCAAGAGAGCTGCCTGTGAGCATGTGGGTGCCAACGTGCTCACAAAAATGTCAAATATTGGCCAAGAAATGAAGCCCAAAATAGCCCTACTATTAAAAGCACCTGGTTATCATAAAGGGTGGGAAAGTCCATTTCATTTCTATGCTTTGAAATACAAAAAGCCCTTTTAGTCTTCCTGAGCAAAGATGGTATTATTTAGTGAAAGGGCAACATAATGAAAGGAACACCAGGAACTTTCACTTGGGACAGACGGGACAACGTTTTAAACCCCTCCACTACATCAGATCAATGTAATGTCCAACAAATTCAGAGATGAGACCCTTATGTGTACACATAGCCCCTGAAATGATATAGGTCTGCAATCACAACGTAACTAATGCTCTTTCTTTCAATGTCAGTATTTTTCATTTTTATGTAGATCAGTGGTAACTTCTGCCACACCAACATATTCTCATTATGTCTGCCTAAGCACATAAAATCAAATTAATTCATGTTTGCTTTCTTCCTATCTACTCTTAATTCCTGCAGAGAAGAAACACAGAAGCAGAAGGTCCCAGGTTTTATTACTGTGCTGTGTCACTAAATTACACAGGATTGAATTGTTCATCCTAAATTACTGAAAACACCCATCAACTTACACATGTGGCAGTGGGGCCCGATGCAGCCAGTGGCCTCCCAACACACACAGGGTGGGGAAAAGTAGGTCTGCGGTTGTGAGCACGTGAAACACAGTTTATTCTTGGATTATCATTTATTAATTATTGTATTATCTTCCATGTGAACAACTACAACCTACTCTTGACTCACCCTATATATATATACGTATATGACAACTAGGTCTCCATTTCTAAGCTACTGATTTTAAATACTGGTTAAAACTTGTATCTTGGTCGCTGCTCGAAACTTACAGAAAAAACAGGCTTTCCAGCTTTACCATAATTGAGAAAGACATTCCAATGACAGTTCAATCTTAGATAACATCAGGGAGACTTGGGATTTTCCTGGTCAGGTAGTGATCATATGTGTCCTCTTAGTTACAGGAGCCCTTATCTGCACACTTTGCCTATGGTTTTACCTGGTGCTGGAATAACCTTCCAAACCACAAATACAAATCCCTAGAATAAAAAGAATTTCTTCTGTATGTCCCTTCAGTACAGGATGTTGCCCACAAAAGGACCTCCAATACAGATGCTCTCATTCAAAGACAAGCAACAAATTTCATGTTGGCATGCCCGATGGGAGCTGCTTGCAGAGCCGTGGTGAAAAGAATCAGGAGGGTACAGCTGGGCTCCGCTGGGAAGACTGATCACTGCGATGCCTTCCACGACATGGAGAGACGTGAAGTGCCTGGGATCCAGGCTAAGGCTTCCTAATTGCTGGGTTTTCAAATAATCTTAGATTTAAGAGTTACCCTAGCAGGCATGTCCAACCTTTTGGTATCTCTGGGCCACACTGGAATAAGAGTTGTCTTGGGCCACACATTAAATACATTACAACACATAATCACAAAAAAAAAATCTCACAATGTTTTAAGTAACTTTATACTTTTGTATTGGGCTGCATTCACAGCCCTCCTCAGCTGCAGGTTAGACACAAGCTCTTCTTAGTAATAGCACAAAGCAGGCATATTGTAAAACAGGTATTTATTACACAACACCATTAATGTAAAAAAGGAAGGAAACTGGAAAGGAAGGCTTAGTAGCATGCTATAGCACAAAATGTTACCCCAAAAAACAACTATTCAAGAAAATGCCTTATAATTTCAATATCCTATGTCTTAACTTGTCCAAATCAAAACTGCAATAATTTCATTTAATGGTTCAATTGATTCCATTTTCTATTAAGGAAGAAAAATAGAGCTCTTTGCCATAAAGAAAGCAAAACATTTTTCTAAACAGTTTAGCTAGGAGTAACAGTAGCCAGGTAGAGCTTTAAAAATATAACTCAAATATGTTAGTTGCCTACAATATAACTATAATCACATAATTTTTAAGTACCAGGTCTTCAAATGTTTTCTTCAAATATGATTTTACTTTCTCCATTGCAAAACAATATATACAACTTTAATGATTACACATCTACGCTGGAGCTGAATAAAAACATAAAAATAAGGCTAAATACATTCATGGCTCTCTGAAATTAAACATTAATGAAAAAATTAATATTTCCATAATTATTTCTCAAGAGCATATTTCCACTACAACACAAAGTTTCTTCCTAGGCACACAATGAATCTGAAGTGAGTGTTAAAATAGCAAATATGCTTTATTTCTTCCAGAGAAGGAGTATTTGGAAAGTCAGATGGACAGAGATAAAGAGTGAAAGAACTGTGGCACTGCTTTAATTTTTACTGACTCAGTCGAAAGTTTTCTATTATTACCACAGTTTATTCCATCAGAGCAAACTGAAAATCAGCCAAGTTAGGCAAGTATCTGAAATAGAGAGTAAATTTCAGAAGCTCTCTATTGAATGTATATATCTTTCATTCACAGACCAACAAAAACTGAGAACCTTCTCTGGGATATTCACTTAAATCTTTTGAGTCCTGGGGATTT
>PVKU01002802.1:143430-208364 GCA_004027475.1 Anoura caudifer | reverse complement strand
TGGTGATGATGAACTCCTTTAACGTGACCTTATCTGAGAAGCACTTTGTCTTCCCTTCCATTCTAAATGACAGCTTTGCTGGATAGAGCAATCTTGGATGTAGGTCCTTGCCTTTCAAGACTTCAAATACTTCTTTCCAGCCCCTTCTTGCCTGTAAGGTCTCTTTTGAGAAATCAGCTGACAGTCTGATGGGAACTCCATTGTAGGTGACTGTGCCCTTATCCCTTGCTGCTTCTAGAATTCTCTCCATTTTAATATTGGGTAATGTAATTATGATGTGCCTTGTTGTGTTCCTCCTTGGGTCAAACTTCTTTGGGACTCTCTGAGCTTTCTCGACTTCCTGAAAGTCTATTTCCTTTGCCAGATTGGGGAAGTTCTCCTTTATTATTTGTTCAAATAAGTTTTCCACCTGTTGCTCTTCCTCTTCCCCTTCTGGTACCCCTATAATTCGGATGTTAGGTGTTTTAAGATGTGTTGGAGGTTCCTAAGCCTCTCCTCATTTTTTTGAATTCTTGTTTCATCATTCTCTTCTGTTTGTTTGTTTGTTTGTTTCTTCCTTCTGGTCTACTCCATTGATTTGAGTCCCAGTTTTCCTCCCATCACTATTGGTTCTCTGTGCATTTTCCTTCATTTCACTTATTGTAGTCTTCATTTGTTTATCTAATTTGCAACCAAAATCAACCAATTCTGTGAGCATCCTGATCACCAGTGCTTTGAACTGTGCATCTGATAGGTTGGCTATCTCTTGTTCACTTAGAAGTATTGTCTCTGGGGCTTTGATCTATTCTCCTGTTTGAGCCATTTTTTTTTTTTTTTGGTATGGTCATGGCTGTTAGGTAGTGAGGGGTGGAGCTTTAGGTGTTCCCCAGGGTGGGGCATCCCAGTTGTTGGGTTGTGATGCTGTATGTGGGGGCAGGGTCCGAGAGGGAACAATGGGGCTTGCTCTGCTCTCTCTGATTCACATCCCTTCTGCCTCTTCCTCTTTGCCAGGATTATCTGAGCAAGAATGTGGGACTGCCTGGTCAGCCAGCCGCCTTGTGCAGTCTCACTGGGTCTGCCCATTGCTACCCCATGCCCAGGGTCTGCTAGCCACCACCTGTGCTCCTTGGGTTGGCTAGCCGCTGCCTATGCACCTGGTTCTGCCAACCTCTACTTTATCCTGCTGCAACTCCGCCCCTCTTACTGGTCTGAATGAATGGTTGTCAGACTTCTGTACAGTTCAGCTTCTACCAGTTCTTATTGTTTTCTTGTTTCTAAATCTTTGTTGTCTTTAATTTTGGTTGCGTAGGAGGCACAATGCATCCACCTATGCTTTCATCTTGGCCGGAAGTCCAACACTGTGTGTCTGACTTCTTTTGTTGAAATGTTTTATATATTTATCCATTGTGTTGTGCCCATCAGTAATTCATTCCTTTTTTTTTTTTTTCTGTGTAGAATCCATCTCATGGATACAATTTGTTTATGCACTCACTGTTGATGCACATTGGGTCCTTTCCAATTTTTTACTGTCATGAATAAGTTTCTACAAACAGACAAGTACAAATCTCTGTGACTTGTAAGTACTCATTCTTTTTATGTAACTACTAAAGAATAAAATGGCTGGGTTATGTGGTCAGTGTATTTTTACCTTTATAATAAAATGCCAAAGATTTTTCCAAAATGGTTGTGCAATTTTCATTCGCAGCAGCAATGGGTGAGATCTCCAGTTGCCCTACACTCTTATTGTCAGTTTTTTGTATGAACCAATAGGTATATAGTGGTGTTTCATTGTGACTTTAATTTGATTTACTTTGATGACTAATGATGTTGAATATCTTTGCATGTGTTTGGGGCATATTTTATCTTCTTTTTGTGACATGCCTGTTCCAAACTTTTGTCAATATTTTAATTGTCTTCATGTTGACAAGAAGACAATTGTCTTCTTATTGTCTCCTATCATCTTATATGTATTACAAAAATTTTTTCCCAGTATGATACTTGCCTTTTCATTTTCTTAAAAGTGTTTTTCAAAGAGAAAAAGTGTAGGTAAAGTCCTTTCCACCTAATTTTTTTAAACTCACGGTTCCTACCTTGGATGCTTTATCTAAGAAATATTTGCTTATCCCAAGGTTTTCTTTTCTTTCTTTTTTCTAAACATTTCACAGGTGTAGCTTCTACATTAGACCTGGGATGTATTTCAGTTTAGGTTTTGTACAGAACATAAGGCAAGGGTTGAAACACATTTTTCTCCTTATGACTAGTTAGTGTAACACCATGTGTTAAAAAAAACTATTCATTCTGCATTGAATTACATGGGCACCTTTATTGAAAATCAATTGACCCTAGGTATATGATTATACTTTGGGATTTTCTATTGTGTTGCATTGATCCATATACCTATTCTGGTTAGTAAATCTTGAAATTTGTTAGTGTATCTTCTCTAATTTTGGTTACCTTAGTCAAAATTGTTTGGCTACTCTAAGTTCTTTATATGTTTATCTAAATTGTGAAATCAGCTTGTTAACTTTTACACAAAGATACCTAGTATTTTGACTGAGATTGAATTCAATCTATGTATCAATATGTGGAGAATTGGCATGGTAAAAATATATATTCTTCTGATCAATGAATATAATATACCTCTTGATTTACTTATCATCAATTATTTCTCTAAGTCATTTTATTATTTTGTTGTGAATGTCTTATACCTCTCTTATCATGTTTACCCCCTCATTGATATTGTACATTATATTTTCTGTGGTCTTGATTAATGTACTGATTTTAATAGCTCTTTATTATTTTTTGGTAAATTCATTAGAATTTCTATGAAGAGAACATGTGTTGAGCAAAGAAAGGCAATTTTATTTCTACTTTGCAGCCTGTGTGACTGTTATTCCTTTTTCTTGACCATTACTCTGACAAGGCCATCCAGTAAAAAACTGAATGAAAGTGGTGGGAGCTGCCAAAAGATGTCTTACTGGTTCCCACTCTTAGGGAGAAGTACAGGAGTTGGCAAAAGTAGGTTTACAGTTATGTGTATGCAAAACACAAAGTTTATTCTTGTATTATTGTTTGTGAATTATTTTGTTACTTGTATTATAACTGTAAAACTACATTATGGCTTTTGCCATTATGATGTTAGCTGAAGGATTTCTGTGGATGTAATTTAAAGATTGAAGAGGTCCTTTCCATTTTCAATATGATGTGAATCTTTATCATAAAATATTTTGAATTTTGTCAATTGCATTTTTGTCAAACACTCACCTGTTGAGATGGTTGTGTTTTATTTTTTATTCACCTAATGTGTTCAAGTACATTGATTTTTTAATCTTAAGATGAACTTGCATTACTGGAATAAACACCATTTGTTCATGGTGCATTATCCTTTACATATATTATAGGGTCTAACTTACTAACATTTTCAAAAATATCATGTGTTTGTGTTTATTAAATATATTGATCTGTATTTGCTTTTCTTGTAATGTCTTTTTTCTGTTTTGGTATCAGGATAATGTTTACCTCATAAAATGATTTGGACAGTTTTTTTTGGTAAGTATTCAATATCAATAGCATTTATATTGTCTTAAAAGAAAAGGTGAGGTTTCTGGATTAGAACCAGACTATTAATATCTACAACAGCTGACTAGGCCTACATGCTACAAAGGGGAAATTTTGTACTACAAGAGTGATGCTCTGAAATTATGAATCAGAGAGTTTATGTGGACTATACACTGCTCAGTTGCTACCTGCTCCTCCTGAGAACTTGAGAAATTAATCTCCATAAGATAAAAAAAAATTTTCTCTGGGAAGTGAGCAAGAAGATTGCTAGTTTACAATCTTTGGAATATAAATTATAACTCAGAAACTTGGCCTTATTCCCTCTGGTACTTAATATTTACTTTTGGGTTTAATATTCTTAAAATGTGAAGAGCTAATGTTTATGGGGCACAAAAAGAAATATTCTCTCTGTGTTTTGTCAGTTTCCATTATTCGGGAGGCTGAGATCCTTCGCTAACAAATAAAGGAAAAAAATGTCTTCCACATTTCTCCTCCCCTATTTTATGAAATGATTTAAATATGATTGATATCATTTCTTCAGTAAATATAAGGGTATGTCAAGGCCTAGTGCTTTCTTCATAGAAAGTTTTAAGTGAAATCTTTCTATTTCAAGTTATTAGGTAAATGATTTCTACTTTTTTCTCATTTGCATGCATAGAGTTTATCTGTTTAATGTGTACAATTTAACAGTTTTTATCAAATTTACATAGTGTGCAACAATTACCATAATCTAATTTTAGAATTTTCATTGTGTCTCAAGGAAACTTTGTATGCTTTAGCAGGTCACTCCTCATTTTTCTACTTCCAGTCCTAGTTAGCCACTAAACTATTTTCTCTATGTGTGATTTGTCTACTTTGGACATTTAATAAAAATGTGACAATATATGGTCTTTGTGACTGTTTTCACTTATCATATGTTTTTAAAGTTCATCCACATTGTAGCATGCATCAGAATGCAAAATGCTATTCCATCATTTACATTATGTTTATCCATTCATCTGTTGGACAATGGGTTGCTTCAACCTGTTGGTTATTATGAATAATGCTGCTATAACATCCATGTACACCTTTTTGCATGGACATATGTTTTCATTTCTCTTAAGTGGATATGTAGGTGTGAAATTTCTGGGTCACTTATTTATTTATTTTGTAACCTTTTGAAGAACTGCTAGAGTGTTTTCCAAAATATTGGCATCATTTCACATCCCAAAGAACAATATATATGGGTTCTAATTTCTCTATAGGCTCACCAACTCATGTTATTTACTGTCTCTTTTTAAGTATATTTCATTGATGATGCTATTACAGTTATCCCAGTTTTTTTCCTCCCCTGTATCCCACCTCCACCTTGCAACTCCCTACCCATATGTGTTCAGAAAATTATTTGTAAAACTAACTTGCAGTATAGGATGTATTGATCAATATATCTACCTATCTACTCATATATATGTGTGTTTGTTTTTTTGTTTATTTATTTACTGTTTCTAAATAGTGTTTGTGGCATCAACATTCAGGATTATTCTAATTCAATTCTGGAATTAAAGTAATTCAAAGCCAAACTTCAGTTCTTTGTGCAAGCTGTCGCTTACTCTGTGAACTTGTCTGGGTCCTAACCAATAGAATTTACCAATTACCCCTGCACTGATAGGCCCTGGTCTCTAATTCCTGCTCCCAGGTCCTCAAGGCTGTCAGTATCTCTGACTCTCAGACATTCTCTCTGGGTCTTTTCTTCCTCAGACACCAGGTGAATAATCAGGCACTGCCTTCCTGATTCTTTGATTTCTTCCTACAGATGTTTCAAAAATTTCTTTTCCAGTTATAACAGCTGCTCTTAGAAATTTAATCTCAATTACCTAGCTGATTGTTACTGGAAGCAGAAATCTCATCTACTTTAATTCATATTATCTTTGTATGTTATATATATCTAAGTGAACATTTCTCTTTTTTAAATAGGTAGGTATAAGGAAATTAATAAGAATAGCACTTCTGAATCCAGATTGCTTGTATTGTTTCTTGGCTTGTATCACTAACTAGGTATGTGATATTGTCAATCTACTTAAATCTCTGGGCCTCATTTTCTCCATGTAACTGTTTCAAGAATTAAATGAATTAATACAAATTACATCCTGAGATTATTGCCTGCCATCTTATAAGTATATGAATAATATTAGATATTGTTATTTGATGCAATTTTATAAAAATCCAGCCTAATTTAAAGTAAAATCAATGGATGGGTCCAAAGTAGTGAGCAAGGAAGTTCATTTTAGTTTCATTTTTTGAGATAGCCTCAAGAAGAGTAAATATTCAGGTTTTACTAATTCATTTGTAAAGTCTGACTATGCACCACCAAGAATTTCCAGATGCTAATGGCATATGTTCTAGATTCTTTTAATTTCCCTTGGGAACTGAAGGTATTACAAATAAATTTTTCATTCATTCTAGCTAAATCTGTTCCCATGGCTCATAGTAATACCTTGACTCCAGATGTCTGTGTAACTTCCAGCACCAGTTCCTGGATAGTATATGCTTAAGCTTAAAGACACACCTTTATGATAGAACTTTTATACACCTGCTTTCTGACTTAGTATTTTATCAGGAAGAAAAATGAAGTAACCTGTGTTATTACCATTTTTTTCTCCAATATGTAGACAATGAATATTTCCAATTTGAGCTGAGAATCAACATGGCTGTCTCCCTGTAATGAGAAAAATCCTGTATCTTTTTTATGCCAGCAGTCACAAATATGAGAATCAGAGATGGCTGTGTCAGAAAATATATCAGGACATGTCCCAAAATATATGGCATAATGAATCATAAAAATAGAAAATAGAGAGTAATATCAATTTTTCTTATACTTATTCTAGTAGATACCATGAAAACCAGTGCAAAGGAAACATTGTTATTTTGCTTATAGGTTCTCATTTGAAAATAGAATTAAGAGGTTAAATTTTACATAATAGTTTCATGGTGAATAAATTTCTCCCAAGTCAACAAATATGTTCACTCAGAGTGATTATCTGAAAACTTCTGAAAGGCTTTTAAACAATGAACTTTTACCAAAATAAGAAAGATATTTCGTACGGATCCTATATGGAGGATTCCCAAGTTAATTGCACAAAACAACACTAGATTTCATTTCAAATGTTGTATAAAATGCATCTCTTGAAAAGTGCTAGCTGAGTGATTATAGATGAAAGACTATTTTTGCAGTTATTTTGAAATGTAAAGGCATATCTAAAATTACAGATAAATGAATGATCTAGCAGGTTTTCAGGTTATACCCTCTGCCAAATAATTTTTCTTATACTTACCTGGGTTTTCTATATCATGCATTTGCAAGGGTAATATTGAATAATTCTGCTTAGTATAGTAAGTTCTCTTTAGGTCAATTCACCTTTAAAGATTTTCAAATGCGAAGAAAACATTTTATTTTTCATAAAATTGTCATTCCTGAGATATTAATAGTGAAAAAATTCTATCTGCCTCTAAAACCTTCATTTGTATTATAAAAGTTCCTAATACTGGGAACGGTTATTTAGGGTCTCCTTGTTTTCCTTCTGAAGTCTGACAATCTATTTTTCCAATCAGTGGTCTTCCAGTTGCCTGTGACAGACTCACACCTAGAGGAAAAGGGCCATGCTTTTTGTTTTGATTTTTGTTCATTTAACAAAGCTACAGGAAAATCATGGCTGTAAGCTGTACCTGCAAGGTGATTGATTGGTAAGAGGACTGGAAAAAATGCCAAAATGCACTCATTTCTCATCCTGCATTCTTTCTTGAAACGCTCATTTTCTCCCTCTGTCAACTAGCATCTAGGTGTAACAACTTTGAGATCCAGACTCATAGATCCTAGTTTTGCGTCTCAGTAGAGACAGAGAGATGCTTTCGTTAGTTTCACAAGAAAAAAATGTAGGGAGAATGTTGCTTTACGGAGTCTTTGCCAGAGGTCCAGCCTTAGGCAATGACAATTGCTTTCCTGGGGGGATCTACTTTCCTCACCAGGCCACCCAAAGAGGGAGGTGTTTCTCTTGTCATTGTTCACTAAAAGAGATGTCCACAGTGACAAAGGGATTTTCTGTTTTTTCCCTCACTTAAGTTGCCTATATCAAACATGACTGCATTTATTTTCATGAACTACATGTTGTATAATATAGTTTTACATGTTTGCATGTGCTCATTTGAAATAATAGTGCTTAAGAGCTTTGTATGTGTTTGATCATTTGATTTTTCAATGGAAAATGTGATGATCTATTTTTATTAGGACATCATGAAGTTGGAGAAGTGCCAAAAGTAAAGCAAGAAGGAAGTGACTGTGAACTTGATCTTGTACCTGTAACTTCAGGATGGGCAGCTGCCTGACTCGGAGTATTTGTGTACTTTGGTGTTTTGCAGTCCCACAGGAACTACCTAGACTTTGCTTGTTGCTTCTAGCAGCATTCCTAAATGTTCTAGATCATGAATATCAACTGAAAAACTTATTTAAAATATAGGTTCACTGGCCTTACCTCAGATCTACTAAAAATAATCTGTATTCAGGCATGTATTGGGATTGCTATGGAAGAAATGCTAGTTGATTACTTTGCCATTTCTTTCTTTAGTGGAGGAATCTTGCTTGTAGGTATGCTGAGGGCACAGGGGGCTTAAAGTGGATGTAGAATATAAGAACATAGAAAATGATCAGTAAAATTGGATGGGTCATGAATAGATGGGTGCTGGAATCAGCGGTTTGTGAAAACTCTTTGAGGCTATTTAATATTAAGAACCTTAAATAGATTTTCAGGTTTACATTAATAGGATTCTAACATGTATAATATTTCTTATTTGGAGAATTGTGCATAAATTTTCCTCTTTATTAGTATTTTTTGTATTATATACTTTTAGTTTCAATAGTAACTATCATCTATTCATTATTTTCTGCTGAGGAAGTATATGCTTTCTACAGTAAGAACTTTTCTACTTCAATGCCATTTTTTCATTTGTATTTTCCTGTATTTGGGATTAATATTAGATAAGATAAAACAGAGCGGGTTAAAAGAGAATCTGACTTTTCAAACAATATTGTTTTGTAAAAATATATAGGCATTTTTTATTCTTTCTTTTATATTCCTTGCCTTAGGAGATATATCAGCAAAAATATTTCTGCATAGGTATCTGAAATGCTTCTGCCTATGTTTGCCTCTAGGGCTTTTATGGTGTCACAACTTATATTTAAGTGTTTTACCCATCTCAAATTTATTTTGGTGTATGGTGTAAGTTGGTAGCCTAGTTTCACTTTTTTGCATGTACCTATCTAGATCTCTGAACACATTTTACTGAAGAGGCTATTTTGACTCCATTTTATTCTCCTGCCCAATTTGTCAAATGTTTATTTACCATAGAGACATGAGTTTATTTCTGGGCTCTCTCTTCTGTTCCATTGATCTATATGTCTGTTCTTTTGCCAGTACCATGATGTTTTAATTTGTTCAGTGGCCTTGTAATATAATTTGATATCAGGTATTGTGATCCCTCCTACTTTGTTCTTCTTTCCCAAAATTGCTGAAACTATTCAGGGTCACTTATGGTTCCATATACATTTTTTAAATATTTGTTCTATATCTGTGACATATGCTATTGGTATTTGAATTGAGATTGTGTTGAATCTGTAGATTGCTTTTGGTAATATGGACATTGTAATGATGTTAATTCTTCCAGTCCATGAACATGATATATGTTTCCATTTATTTGTGTCTTCCTTAATTTCTTTCTTCAGTGTTCTGTTGTTTTCTGAGTATAGGTCTTTTACCTCCTTGGTTAAGTTTATTCCTAGGTACTTCATTTCTCTTGTTGCTACACTAAATGAGAGATATTTTCCTAGTTTCTGTTTCTGGTATTTTATTGTTGGTGTACAAAATGCTTTTGATTTTTTAAATATTGACTTTGTATCCCACTGTTTTGCCAGATTTGCTTATTAGGTTGAGTAGTTTTTTTGTGGAATCTATAGGATTTTCTATGTACACCATCATGTCATCTGCAAACAATGACAGTTTTACTTTCTCCTTTCCAATTTGGATGCCTTTTTTTTTTTTCCTTATCTGGTTGCTGAGGCTAGAACTTCCAAAACTATGTTGAATAGAAGTGGTGAAAGCAGACACCTTTGTTTTTTTCCTGATCTTAAGGGGAAAGCTTTTAGTTTTTTCCTGTTGAGTATGATGTTGGCTGTAGGTTTCCCATATATAGCCTTTATTATGTTGAGGAATGCTCCCTCTATTCCAACTTTGTTGAGTGTTTTTACGATAAATGGGTGCTGTACCTTATCAAATGCTTTTTCTGTATCTATTGATATGATTATGTGATTTTGTCTTTCATTTTGTTTATGTGATGTATTACATTTACTGATTTGTGAATATTGTACCATCCTTGCATCCCTGGGATGAATCCCACTTAATCATGTTGTATGATCTTATTAATGTATTGCTGGATTTGGTTTGCCAATATTTTGTTGAGGATTTCAGCTAATACTGGAGACATGGGTTTGATCTCCAAAATATATAAAGAACTTATACAACTGCATACCAGGAAGACAAATAATCCAATAAAAAATGGAAAAGGACCTGAACAGACACTTAAGGATCCAATAAGGATATACAGAGAGCCCATAGACATATGAATGAATACTCAACATCACTAGCCATCAGAGAGATGCAAATTAAAGCCACAATGAGATACCAACTCATACCAGTAAGAAAGACCATCATTAATAAATCAATAAACCACAAGTGCTGGCAAAGTTGTGGAGAAAAGGGACTGTTGCACTGTTGGTGGGAATGCAGTATGGTATAGCCACCATGGAAAACAATGTGGAATTCCCTGAAAAAAATGAAAGTGGAACTGCATTTTGATCCAATACAGTGATCCCACTGCTGTAATTATATCCCAAGTATTCTGAGACACCAATTTAAAAGAACCTATGCACCCCAATGTTCATAGCAGAATTATTTATAATAGCCAAGTGCTGGAAACAACCTAAATATCCATCAATAAATGAGTGGATCAAAAAACTGGTACATTTACAAAATGGAATACTACACCAGAAAGAATGAACTCCTACCCTTCATGACAGAATGGATGGAATTGGAAAGTATTATGCTAAGTGAAATAAACCAGACAGCAAAAGACAAATACCGTATGATCTCATCTATAAGTGGAAACTAATAAATAAAACAAACTAACAAGCAAAATAGAAGCAGAGACATAGAAAAAAGGAACAAACTGACAATGACCAGATGGGAGTGTGGAGGGGGATAATGGGAGAAAGAAGGAGAAGAGTCAGGTCAAGGAACATGTATAAAGGACCCATGGACATGGAAAACAGGGTGGGGATTGACTGTGGGACCAGGCAGGACAGGGTAGAGCAACAGGAGAAAAATTGGGACAAGTATAATTGAACAATGATAAAAAATATAGGGTCTTCTTCCTAGAAATTTTTCACAATACCCAGCACAGTACTAGCTTTTGAGCAGATGCCAGGTAACAATGAATTAACTTCACTGTTCCCTCCCCTTTTTCCTTTTCCATCCCCTTAATCAGTTATCATGCACTTTCTTGGGGCTACTCTCTAATCTACTGGGTCACACAAAATGAACTCTACCATTATTCACAATAGTCAAGATGTGAAAATGACCCAAATGCCCAAAGACAGATGAATGGATAGAGAAAATTTGCTATATAAATATAATGGAATGTTATATTTCCATTCCGTTCCTTAAAAAAAGAAGAAGGAAATTATATAGTTTCTGGGAAAATAGTTGAACCTTGGGGATATTACATTCAGGAAAATAAGCCAGTCTCAGGACAAACATTGTATGATTCCTTTGTATAAGAAAGACAGGGACGGGGAGTGATTATTTGATGCGTATAAAGATTCAGTTATTCAAGGTGAGTAAGTTCTAAAAATCTTCTGTACAATACAGAGCCTATAGTTAACAATACAGTATTGTGATCTTAAAATTTTGTTAATAGAGTATGTCCATTTTAAGAGTTCTTGTCACAACAAAAAGGGGGATACAAAGGAACTTTTGGAGGTGATGACTATATTTTATTGGCTTAATTGTAGTGACAGTTATCATGAGTGTATGCATGTGCACAAATTCATCAATTGTATGCCTTAAACAGGTGCAGATTTTTGAATATCAATTGCATGTCAATAAAGCTCTTTTAAGAAACAAAAAAAAATGGACAGTCAAGGTAAAAAGAAAAAATAATTTGATGCAAAAATGTACTGTATATTGTTGAAAACATTTGTGTCTTCATTTCTGGCAGCATTTGCCTTTGCCTTCAATAGTTCAAAACAATATAGCTAGAATTAAATTATGGATTTTAATCTATAAAATTATGTAGAATATTTTTTGAAGCTTTAAAAAATGGTAAGCAGAACTGGATAAGTAGTGTCAGAAATTCTGAGTTCAAGAAAAATAAAGTAAAATCACTAGCCCAGAGAGTTAAGCTAATATCAAGCATGACAGCTGCCTAAGGTCACACACTGATGCCTAGAGACCCTGAGTTTTGGTTTAACAGCCTAACAGAGTGACAAGAGGCACCCTGGGCCAATTCAAGGTGCATAAACATGGGCTTCCAAAAAGCTTTATGTCCAACATTATGAAAAATGGTGAACTGGAGAAAGGAAAATAAAGCACACTGCAAAGGGAGATAGTAAACATGTAAATCTTGGCCTTAGCACCCAGGGATACAATAAAAGCTATATACAAGAATGGCTAATCACAAGCTAATCTTATGCAGAACTGAAACCTGAAAGAATCAGAGGGAAAGAACTAGAATGAGATCTACAAATACTGAGGTATTGTAACAGGGTGCAGCCAGGAGGGGGGGCCCAAATAGGGATTTGGAGTGGAGTCCAGAACTCAAGATGTCCAGGAAATAATAGAAAGATATATACGATGTCCTCACCCCTTCCCCTGACAGGTGTGAGTTGGGGGAAGGGACACATGCAGCAGGAACATGGAGAGCTGTTTTGCATAGCAATAGCTTTGCAGCTAACCTCTGGCATGGTCATTTAACATATCTATAACCTTTAACTGGTTTCATAGATATGTTAAATAGCTGTGGCCATGCTTTGAGCCAGGGAGAAGGGAGTGACTTCCACTGAAGATGTAATTGGGAGGCAACTACCTCTGGTTACAGTGACTGTGTGAGAGCTTGTAGAATGATTGGCTCTATGCCATGGAGCCACACCTGCGCAGACTTACTATGGCAGCCCAGAAAAGCTGGAAGGATACGGGAGTGCTGGCAAATGTAGCCGATTATGGGAGGAGTTGGAAATGGGGCTGTAGAGGAAGATTGTCGCAGGGATTTAAAACTCAGACGCAGCAACCATTGAGAGGAGGACCACGTGGTTGTGGCAGTAGAGAGAGAACTGTGCAGCTTTAGCAGAGAACCACGACTCAGCTCTGGCAGAGTGGGAACCCCCCCCCCAGCTTTGGTGGAGGGGAGAACCACGCAGCTTTGGCAGAGTGGAAACCCCCTCGCAGCTTTGCCAAGGAGAACAACGAGGCTTGATGCTGGCCAATGACACAGCTGATGGTGTTGGGAGCCTGAATTTACTTCTTTTCCTGAGATACGGTATCCCAGTTCAGGGCAGAGGGAGAATGAAGCACTATATGCATCTGTGTGGGTATCTTAAAGGATTTTGATATTTTAATGAAGACATTAGGTCACTACTTTAAGTCTGTATAGCTTTAAATAAACATTTCCTTTCCTTTTCACAAATCTCTGGCATTGAGAGATGTCTTTCTTCTGGCAGCAGACAATGCAAATCTAGTGGGGGTCCTTTCATTAATAGTATATTGTATTCCCCTTGGCCCCCTATTCAGTAACAGTTTTTTTGCATCCCTGGGTGGGCCAATAATTGCCCACTCTGGCTTGTTCTGTAACAGTATTGGTATTATTTGCATACTTTATAATCATATGTTTAATATTTTAAATAAAGGAAAAAATGAGAATATGTACAAAACAACTAGAGGCATAATAATTAACCAGGCAAAATGTAAAACAAAAGCAAGTATAACTTAAAAAATACAGAGAATAATAAGGTGATAAAAATGAAGGCAGTAAAAGTGTTCTAAAGTTGATTGTGGTGATGTTGTACAACTCTATGAATATATTTAAAAACATTGAATTGTATACTTTAAATGATAAATTATACAGTATGTGAATTGTAGCTCACTAGAACCATTATGTTTCCCTTTACAGTTTTGTAGAATTTATTCCTCTACTTCTTAATGTGCCAATCTGTTTCCCAGAAGAAAAGTGTTTAACAGGCGGAGAGAGAGAGAGAGGGAGAGAGAAAGAACAGAATATATTAACAAATTTGAGAGGAATTAGTTTAATTTGAATTGAATTTTCACTGCTATTATAAGATATATATTTTTTGAGATTTTATTCAGGCCCACAACCCAGGCATGTACCCTGATCCATGACTGGGAATCAAACAGGTGACTTTTCGGTTTGTAGGTCATCACTCAACCCACTGCCACAGCAGCCCTAGCTCACTGCTGCTACAGATGCGAGTTTGGAATTAGGAAAGAATGTATGGCATAGAATATATTTGCTTTCTGGAGGCCAATACAGTAGACTAAACTAAGAAAATAAAACGAGGTTTCGGAAAATCCAAAATTCTTCTGAAAGCAGCCTATTTTATCAAAACAAGCTATAAATTATGGTGAGCAAGTGTATGGTGAGCCAGAGTGAGAAACAAATTCATTGGATTCAGAATTTAGAATATTTCACATATTGATTATATATTTGGACTAATTTTCTTAGAACACAGTTCTGTGTCACAGGGTTACTGTATATAAAAGAGCTTATTTTTCAACTTCTTAAAAATTTGAAGTATAATTTCCATGGAAGTAAATACACAAACATTAAGTCATAGTTTGATGAATTTTGAAAATTGCATAAATCTTTCACACTTACTAAGATATAGATGATTTCCATCATCCAAGAGAGATGACTTGTGTCTATCCCAGTCAATTCCACCCTTAACCAGAGACATCCATTGTTCTGAAGTCTTTTACCAAAGAGGAGTTTTTACTTTCCTTTTCTGTCTTTGTGTTTGAACTTCATATACATGGAATAATACAGAATGTAGTTTGTGTAAGGATTCTTTCACTAAGCATGTTTTTGAGATCCATCTATGTCATTGAGTAGTTCATTCCTCTTTATTGCTGAATATATTGCATTATTTAGAAATACCGCAGTGTATTTATTAATTGTTCTGTTGAAAGAAAACATTTGGGCTATTTTTAGTTTTTGACTATTTCAAATAAGGTTGCTTTGAAGCAGCACATTCCAGATCTTTTATGTGTTTATTTGTTGTCATGTATCATGGATAAAGATGACTACATTTATGAGAAACTGCCAGATTGATTTCCAAATTGGTTTATACTATTTTACATTCCCTCCAGCAATTTGTGAGAGTTTCAGCCCCTCTAATTTATTTGCTATCACTTGGTGCTACACATAACAGTATCACATTGTTGCTTTAATGTACATTTCTTTTGCTGACTAATGAAGTTGAACACCCATTCATGAGTTTATTAGTTATTGGTATATAAACCCTAATGAAATGCCCATTTTAAAAAATTTGGGTTGTTTTTTTACTATTCAGTTGTAGAAGCTGTTTATATATACTTGAAGTTCTTTGTAAGTTACATGTATCACAAATAATGCCTAGTTTGTGGTTTCTATATTCATATTTTCAACATTGTGAGCAATTTTTTTTACACTTTGATGATGATGATGATGATGATTATTGGTTAGTGGTTTCTCGGTCCTGTTTATGCATCATTTTGTCCAAACCAGTATCATCCAAGGTATGAAGGTAATCTACTGTGTTGCCACCATTCAAGGCCAGGCAGGTTCATGGTATTCATGCAAATGGAAAAATATTCAAGGAGCCTTTGGGATGTCTGGCATGCCTTTATTCACAGTGGTTGAGCCACGCATGCTGCAAGCTGTATGTCTACCTGCATGTCTCATGTTCTGGCTCCTGATCCCCGGCATGGCACCCATTATGGCACCTGTCCCCTTGCATGTCAGGGAGGGGAGACATCATCTCCCCCAGCAGGGAGTCCCTACCTGTTTAATTACTAGAGGGGGAAAAAGCCAGCAAGATGCCAGAACATTATACAATATAACATAATTCTGCACATGTGAGCCCACTTCATGTTATGGGAACAGTTTATCGGACCCAGTCTCAAGGCTATGAGAACACTAGTTATCAGGCCCCTCAAAGGCTGTGGTTTCACTGCCTCCCTTAGCTACCCAGACACCTAGATAAGGAAGCCATTCTGCCTCCACTTACCCTACATCTACATTAAAAATGATCTTTAAAATGTAGGGTTTTGCATTTATATTTTTGATCTATCTGAAATTATTATTTTTGTGTATCATGTGAAGTAAGGTTTTTCTTTTCTTATATGCACTGCTGGTTGTTTGAGCAAAATATATTCAAAATAATTTCTTTCCCTATTTTACTATTTTGACACCTTGTTGAAAATAAATGAATTGCATGTGTTAGTCTCTTTTAAAACATTTTATTCTTTTAAATGAATATTTTTGGTGATATTACATTTGCTTGATTAATATAGCATTATGGTAAAACTTCAAATGACATGGTGTATGACCTCCTTTTTTGTTTCTTTTCAAGATCATATTGGCTACCCTAGGCCCTGTGCTTTTTCCACATGGAAAATTACCTTGTATATATCTATTAGAGAGAATTTATCTTGAAACAATACTTGAATATTGTAATCCATTGAGTCAGTATGTTTCTCTGTTGGCATTTTGGGATTTCTTTATTTATTAATTAGTCTAGTTAGAGGTTTATCAACTTAGATTTCGTTGGCTTTTCTGAACTGTTTATTCATTTTTATATGATTAATTTCTACTGCTATCTCTTTTCTTCATTTTGCTTATTTTTTAAATTTGTTCTTCTTTTTCTAGAAGCTTAGATCATTCCTATTAAACCATTATTCTTTTTCTAATTAAATATAGTATTAGTTTTCCAGGGCTGCCATTAAAAAGTACCACAAGCTGGGTAGTATAAATAACATACATTTTTTTTTCACATTTAGTTCTGCTGTCTAAAAATCTGAGATCAAAGTGTTGGAAGAACTTGTTCTTACTGAGAGCTATAAGGTAGAATTTCTTCCAGGTTTCTTAGTTTATGATGGTTTGCTGGCAACCTTCGTCATTCCTTGTCTTGCACACACATCATACCAACCTTTGCTTTTGTCTTCATATGGCATTCTTCCTGTGTATGTGCTTATGCCCCAAATTCCACTTTTTATAAGGATACAGTTATGGGCGCATCCTACTTCACTGTGACCTTAACTAGTTACGTATACAGAGTCTCTGTTTCTAAATAAGGTCATGTTCAGAGAACTGTAGCTTAGAACTTCAGTGGGATTTGGGCGGAGCACAATTCAATCCATAGCAAGCACTAATCCCCTTCTATTCATTGCTATAATTCATCTGAAAGATTTGGATATGTTAGATTGAAGTATTTTCTAATTTCCGTTGTTATTTCTTCATTAACTCATGGGTTTTAAAATGTTTGATGTTTAATTTCAAAATTATTTTAGTTTTCTTAGTTTTATTATTTTTATTGATCTCTAATTTATTTCTATTGATACCAGAGAGCATACCAGAATATGTGATCTGCTTTTAATGGCATTATTCAGGTCTCATTAGCATGTGATGTCATGCAGATGCTAAAGTGTACAATTTAAGTTTTAAATATGTAAACATATGTAAATATTACCTGAAAATCAAGATAAAGAACATATTCTTCAATCCTCAGAGGTGTCCCTTTGTGATGCCTTCTCCAATCACCAGGAAAAGAGTGATCTATTTTCTATAACTACAGGTTAGTTAGCATTTCCTAAAATTTTATATAAACTTTATGATACAGAATGAACTATTTTTTCTCTGGTCTGGTTTCTTTCTCTCACCATAATAGTTTTGAGATTCATAATTACAGCATGAACAACAGTTGACTGTATTTTATTATTAACTAGTTAATCCACTCACCTGTGAATATACATTCAGTGTGTTTCTAGTTTTTTATTATTACACATAAAGCTGCTATGAAAATTTTTGCACAAATTTTTATATGGGCACATACCTTTATTTATCTCATATAAATGCCTTGAAGTAGAATGACAAGAACATATAGTACATCACTACAGTATTCTAAGTGTATGCTTAAGTTTACAAAAACTGCCAAACTGTTTTCCATGATGTTTGTACAGCTGATATTACAACCAGTAGTGTATGAGGATTAGAGTTGCTCCACATCTTGCCAATGTCAGTATGATCAGACTTTGTAACTTTAGGACATTGGAATGATAGTTGTGTGGTTGTACCTCATTTTGAGGCATTCATTTGCGTTTCCTTAATGACTAATCTTGGTGAGAGTATTTTATCTTGCTTATATGTAATCTATATATTCTTTGGTCAACTGACTTTCATATCTCTTGCCCATTTTTAATGGGTGGCTTTTCTTCTTAATTATTAAGATTCAAGAGATGTTTATGTATTCTGGATACAAACACTTTATTAGATATATACTCGCAAATAGTTTTTCTGGTCTATGACTTATTTATTAATTTATTTACTAGTGTCTTTGAAGAACAGAAATTTCCAGTGTTAATGAATCCCAATTTATCATTTTCTCTATTGTAGATCATAATTTTGTTGTTATAGCTAAGAAACCTTTATTTAATATTAGGTCACAAAGATTTAGTAGAAAAAAAGGAGACTTTAGGAGAAATCTTTGTGACCCTAGGTTAAGCAAAGTTTTTTCTCTATTTCATTCTAGAATGTTAATAATTTTACACAACAATGAATGTAAATTTTATTTTAAGTTTACATTTACAGCTATCATCAATCCTGCATTACTTTTACTGTATGGTGTGAGGTATGAATTGTTCATCTTTTGACATAAGGGTATCTAATTTTTTTTCAGTTACTTTAAATATAAGCTTGCTATATTTTCATGTATCTTGTTAAAAGCAGCCTTATGTTTATTTTTAACTTTTTTTTATTAACAAGGTGTTGGCTTTCGTTCATGTAAGCAGGTCATTTATTAGCCAATAAGATTATTTATTTTATTTTATTTTTTATTTTTTTATTTTAATTGTTGTTCTTGTACAGTTTTCTATCTTTTACTCCCAAGAAGATTATTTTAAAGTATATTTTATTAATGATGCTACTACAGTTGTCCCATTTTTTTCCCCTTTGCCTCCATCTGCCTGGTGTACCCCTTCCCTCCAGCAATACCATCCTAGTTCATGTCCATGGGTCGTACATGTAAGTTATTTGGCTTTTCCATTTCTTATCCTATTCTTAACCTCCCTGTGTATTTTGTATGTACCAATTATGCTTCTTAATCCCTGTACCTTTTCCCCTATGCACCCCCTCCCATTCCCGCTGATAATCCTCCAAATGATCTCCATACTTACGATTCTGTTCCTGTTCCGGTTGTTTGCTTAGGTTTTGTTTGTTTGTTTGTTTGTTTGTTTTTTAATTCAGTTGTTGATAGTTGTGAATTTGTTGCCATTTTAAAGTTCATAGTTTTGCTCTTCTTCTTTTCCTTAAATAAGTTCTTTTAACATTTCATGTAATAATGGCTTGATGATGATGAACTCTTTTAGCTTTACTTTGGGAAGCACTTTATTGCCCTTCCATTTTAAATGATAGGTTTAGTGGATAATCTAGGTTGTAGATTAGGATGCTCAAAGAATTTATTGAGTATGGCCATAAGATTATCTTTTTGAGGCTGTATTTAAATTTTGATTGGATGGGTTTATAGTAGCCATGTGCTGTAAGACTAATTATCTCTTGTCTCAAATGAGCTTTTTTTAAAAGAAAATAGAGTTTTCAGGTGTATAATTCTATAATTCATCGTCTGTGTACTATATGTTCACCACCCCAAGTCAAGTCTCCTTCCATCACAATCTATTCCCCCTTTACTCACTTCTACCTCCCCACCCCTTTTCCTTCTTATAATCACAATAATATTGTCTTGTGTCTGTGATTTCTTTTTTTAATCCTTTCACCTTTTTTTACCCAGCTTCCCAATGATCCTCCCCTCCAACAACTGTCAGTCTGTTCTCTATATCTATAAGTCTGTTCCTATTCTGTTAATTTATTTTGTTCATTAGATTATACATGAGTGAAATCAGATAGTACTTCTCTTTCTCTGGCTGGTTTGTTTCACTTAGCATATTATCCTCTAGGTCCATGTATCCTGTTGCAAAAGGCAATTTTTTTTTCTTTTTTTGTGGTAGAATAGTATCCCACTGTGTAAATGTACCATAGCTTTTTTATCCACTCACCTACTAATGGATACTTGAGCTGTTTCCAGTTCTTGGAGATGGTAAATAATGTTGCTATGAACATAGGGGCGCATATATGCCTTCAAGTTAGTGTTTCAGATTTCTTCAAATATATCCCTAGAAGTGGTATCATTGGGTCAAAGGCAGTTCCATTTTTAATTTTTTGAGGAAACTCCAATGTGTTCCCTTTTTTCCATATCCTCACCAACACTTGTTGTTTACTGATTTATTGATGACAGCCATTCTGACAGGTATAGGGTGATATCTCATTGTGGCTTTAATTTGCATTTCTCTGATGATTAGTGACATTGAACATTCTTCATATGCCTATTAGCCATATGTATGTCCTCTTTGGAGAAGTGTCTGTTCAGGTCTTTTGCCCATTTTTTTCATTGGTTGATTTATCTGGTGTTTGGTTTTATAAGTTCTTTATAAATTTTAGGTTTGGCCAGAGACTCAAGGTAACATCCTGTGATGACTCTGGGACTTCTTTTCTTCATAATTCTCCTTTCTCTGGTACTCAGCTCCATAAATTCCAGTCTCCCTGAAAACCCACAACTCTGATTTCTGTCTGTTGAACACCATGAGACCACTACCTTGTGTTGTAGTTGCACTTCCTTCACTTCAGTCTAGAAGGTGGTTCCAGGCAAAAATCAGAAGCTGTCATGAAACTGATTTTTTCCTCCCTTCTTTCTAGGTTTGTCCTCCTGTACACTATGCTGCAAAGCATCTGAAAACATTTACTTTACGATTGGTCCAGTTTTATATAGTTGTTTATGTTTGAGGAGATAGTTACTTCATCATGGCTAAAAGAAGTCCAAAAGCAACTCTTAAAACAATCAAATTGTTCACAATTCCTATATTGAGTCAGGACTCATCTTGCACTTCTAGTTACCTCTATTCTTTTTTTTTTTTTCTTCTTTTTACCAGCTTCTTTTAGCTTCTGTCAATCTTAACATAGTATACTTATGGATTTATTTTTTTCCACTTCTCTTTAATCAAGATTCACTCTTCAGATTTGTTCCCAAAAGCTACACTAAATAAACATTTTGTTGCTTTAGCAATTTGTGGTTTGGGCCTAGACAGCAACAATGTTAGAATTGTCTAGTTAGGTACAGCCTGTGAAAGATATTTGTCTTTTCAGGCCTTTCTTTCTAGGTAAGAGCTTGTCACAGTAAGAGATAATAAGCAGTCCAAATATCTTAAGAACAAACTAATAATAAAACATGTTTATAGAGTTTGCAAGGAGGAGCAGAAAAGAGGGAAGAGGTGGGATGGAGTTACTCATAGGATGGCTTGGCAGTGATTGGTAGGAAATTATAAACCACAACTTGCTGGAACATTTAATGGTGTTATTTTTAAGTTTATGGATCTGGAGTTAATGTTAGATCAGTTTGCCTGCAATATTATCTTGGACCATATGGGTTTAATTTAACTTGTATTAAATTAATTTGCACTTAGCCTGCAATACCCATCTTGATGTGGCCTGGCACAGTTTATGTGTTTTAAGAGTCAGGGTGCACTTTGTAAATTTACCTCTCCATTCCCTAAGGCCCAGATGCCAGCAGAGCCTTTTTTTATTTCATCTACATGTAAGAATTACCAACTGTATTCTAGGTATTGCATAATGGAATTTAATTCCAAAGTTGAGAAAGAAATGAAGTATGACCAAATTCAGAATATCAAAAAAATGTCTTTGTGATTAATACTATTAATTTTCTGAAAGCAATTCAGAATTATATTATCGGTAACAGATGTTTATTGAATGGATGAATACATGCAATTTTAAAAAGTCTGCAAGACAAACAGGAATTGGTAATGTGCATAATCTTTTATTCTTATAGACAAATTAAGTAAAACATAATATAGAAACCTGAAATATAAAATGTAAAAATTTGTATAATATTAAGATACCTTAAAGATAGCTTTCTCATGTAGGAGGTCTTTTAACCAAGCAAACTGGGGCCCATCCACATGTCACCATGATGCATGACCCAACAATAGTGTTGCAGGAAACAGGTTTTTATTTACAGGATTCCAACCTGTGGGGGAGGGTACTGGGAGTACTTCTGCTGAGAGCCCTGCTCTCCCATGAGACCCAGCACTTGCCTTGCTCCCCAACAGGTTATAAGCCAAAAACATGCCCCAAAGTACCCCATATCCTTTTCTGTTCTTAAGCCAGCAGCACAAACAGTCCTCCATTCCCTCTGGAAGGTTCTCTTGTGGGTTACAGAGTCACCATCCTCTCACAGCAGCTCTCTCCCTCAGGATCTGGGTGCATTGTCCTCTGTCTTCATGTAGTACTTCAGGGAAACATGTGCCATGTTACCCTGAGTCATAGTGGAGTCCAGAGAGGTACACATCCCACGAGAGTGGCTTCTTTGTATATCTTTCAGAGAAGCCAAAGTCTACAGTCTCAGCATTCCCAGTCACAGTTGAGCTCAAGCAGCTTCCACGAATCCAGGTGGCTAGGCCGGTTCCCTTACAGCTCCATCAGCTTTGCCGGGTCCCCACACAGCATCATTAGTTCTCTGTTTATTCTCTTTCTTCAGCCCTCATGGTTACTCCTTCTACACATACCCCACATGGCTATGTCTCTTCCTGGCTGCCTCTTCCTTACTACACCCAGCTGCATGGTAGAATCCTGACTCCTGACCAACATGGCTTTGACTTTACACATCAGCCCTCATGACTGAATCCTCTTTCAAACCACACAGCTACTACTTTACTACTCCAGGCCCCATGACAGAATGCCCCTACTTCATGGCTCCTTTCTTAGGGCTGCCTTTCCTCTCTCTCAGCCTACCCTTATTTTAAATGCTCAGCCAAGACTTCCTACATGACATCATATCTGGCCCCTCCTACAATGTGTTACTTTTACCAGTTCCCCATATCTTTTACCATCTTTTGGCTGCCATCTTTAGTCAGAGCAAGAGTTGCTCATGACTCAGGACCTCTGGGGTAGGCATTTTCCCCTGTGATTCTCATGCAGGCAGTGTCTAAGCTCCTTCCCCACCACACCTCTTGTCAGGAATCATTATAGTTCTCAGAGTCAATACTCCTTTTGCCCTGGGCAGTAAGTAGTGCAACTCTTAACTAGATATCAACTTGCTATTGTTAAGAAAAGTATCTTAATTACCACTGTATTACCGCTCTCCCCATCCCCCAACCATGGGCTAGGGGAAATTTCTCCTATATTCTGGGGACCCCTGCTTTGCACCCCAGTTCAGTCTGAATCATTGCAAATTATTTATCTCTTCAATCCATATCTGTAGGAGTAGTGAACACAGTAAGGGATAGGAAATTTTATACACAGTAGTCAATAGCCTGGTAGTTCTATTATTAATTGTGATGCCTTTGGGAAGTAATGATTTCTTTAGTTTCAGTTTTTTTCATATGAAAAATGGGAAAATTACTATATATGAAAGATAAATGATTATTGCATATGCTAAGCATACTTTAGCTGCTTCTAAAATATTACTCAGCTTCCGCTTCCCTTTTCATGATTGCAATCAATATATAAGTATATTAGGGAAATACTGTACTTGCTGATGATGTTTATTTATTACTCTATGTAAATGCAGATTCCCGTGCAAAAAGCAAAATTTCTGAGATAAAATGGAAAAGAGAGAAAGGGGTAAAGAGAAAGCAGAGAGGGAAAAGATACAGTGCCACATAGAAAGGTTAAGTTTCATCTTAAATTTTAGCAACATCTCATGCCCCCAATTTTAAACTGAGAGATAAAATCTTAGTTAATCTTCTTTGTGTGATAGTCATTCATGCTATTTATTTAACCATCATTTGGCAATAATTTACCAAGTGCCAGACACTGTGCAAAATGCCAATAATACAGAAACTAATTGGAAAGAAATAGTCTTCAACCTCATTAATGTTATAGTCTCTCAGGAGAGATGTACATAAGTCATGAAGAATCTTGTTATGGAGAAGAGAGGCTGTGGACATGGGGACTTGTAACAGGGACTCCTAAATTGGGAAAGGACATCTGGGAAATCTGTATGGAAGACATATTTAAGCAGAGACCTAGCATTAGAAGAGTTTTTTGATGACAGAGTAGACTGAGAAGCAGTATGGGGAAAATGTTCTAGAATGATTAATCATCTCTGCAAAGATCTTGAAAAAGGTGAAAGCACAATTTACACAGGGGCTAAAACAGAGCTGAAAAATGGAATTCTTTGTTTACAAAAGAGAGGGTGGGAATAAAGGAAGTCCAGCACTAAATAATATAGAGTCTGACCTTCATGTTAAGTATTTTGTGTTTTATGAGCAGTTTAAGCCACTGAAAGATCTGAATCAGGGCAATGTAACTGATGTGTTTGTAGAGTGCAAAATTCTACCACCTGAAGATGCTGTTTTGGCATATTGATTTTAAGCTGTTTATTAAGAATCAAGACACAAAAAGGACTTTTGGTCTACCACCACACCCACCCCCCTTTCCTGCCCAAGACTATTCAGACAGAGAAACTTGCTTCAGGAGGGAGTTTTCAAGATACTGAGTTAGCCTAATATGAATTAAGTATGGTAAATACGAGGGCCTCAGGCAGAGACCTGTTAGCTAGATACTCCCTATGTCCAATTGTTTCTGAGTCTCTAGCAAGGATTCTCCTGCCCTGTGTGTTCCATTCTTCCTCAAATACCTGGAAACTACCCATTCTCATTTTTGAAATCCAAGATCCCCTTTCCCCTTTGTCCCGAAATATCTTTTACACTCAATGTTGTCTCATTGTTTTTGGAATTTTCATGGAATTATCCCTGCCTATGAGAATTCCCCATGTGCAGATATTAAACTTTAATTTTCTCCTGTTAATATTTTTTAATTTGGTTATTTGCTCAGTCTGGAAGAAATTAGAAAGTGGGAGAAAAAGATTAATATATTTTTAGACACCACATGTTGTAACATAATCTTTTTTGCTTCAATGAGATGAACATATTTGAGGAGGAAAAAGCATTTATATAAAAAAATAGAAAACTGGTGGACTCATGCAAGGCAGACAGACGTGCTGGCAGTTTTCATTAGCAGCAGAGGGTGGTCAGCAGTAAAAATTAGGATACTAGTTAAAAATTAGCATCATGGCAGCATGTTCTGATTTTTAAAATTATATAATTTCAATAAATGTACATTGCTCTAAAGCATTTTGACCCAAATATGAAACTGGAAAGCCGGTGATCATACTGTCACCAGCAGACCCAGTAAGTAGAGACAGGATCTGCATCTTTATGGGCGTGTTATTCAGATGGCTGGTGATCTGTGAAGATGGCAGCTTATGCACCCTAGAAGACTGTCTTACATTTCCTGTCAAGCCAGCCTTTTTTACAAGAAGGAAAAAAGTGTAGGTAAGGGATTTGGAATTCAGGAAAGAGGTTAATCAGATGAAAGCTGCAGTCTGGCAATTTCTCCAGCATCCTGTCAGCCATTGATCAGTGATTCTTTATCATGTCCTGTGTTCCGAGTGATTTTCTGTATTTGTGTCTTGGGTGGTGATTGTCTTTTCCTGGAACAAAGTGGCTCAGATAGCATCTTGATTGCTGCTTGCAGTCTTCCTGGGGCACAAAGGTGGAATTTCTTGTTCTCTCCTAGAATCAAATGGAACATATCTTCAATTCCTGAAACAATAGCTTTTTATACACATTAAGGTACTAAACTTATTGCTTAAAACCAAAATTTTCCAACTCTTGAGTTCTACCATCAAAATGTCCTGTCAAATCCAGGCATAGAAGCAATCTCTAGTCTTGTGGGAGTAGAAAAGGCATGGACTTTTGCCTCCAAATGAGAACCCATTGCAAGATCACTTCTGGTAGTTGGCAAAATTTAGTTCCTTGTGGTTGTAGGACTGAGGTTCTCAGTTTCTAGAGACCATCTGCAGTTCCTTGGCCATGTAGTCCTTTAGGTAAGCAGTTCACATGATTGTTTGATATTTCAAGCCAGTAGGAGAATCTCTGTTGCTTCCAATTATTCTGATCTCTTTTTAAGGACTCACCTGATTATAGGTCAGGCCTTCCCAGGAGAATCTCCCCAAGTTAAAGTCAACTGAGTAGAAACCTTGATTACATCTGAAAAATCCCTTCACAGAAGTACTTAGGTGTTTCTCTCCTGCATGTGGGATAAGTGTCTACATCAGAGGCCAAGAATCCTGGGGCCATCCTAGAATTCTTTCTATCATACATCCATTTTATCCTCAGACACTTAAGTTAACTTTGATCCATTTTCTTACTTACCTGAAATATATTTCTCTTGCTATATTATATATAATTTTAAGTGCATTAATTTTATTTTTGGAACAGGACAGTTTTATATATTTATAAATATATTGTAGTAATGAATTCTTCTATAAAGAATATATTGGATTTCAACTTTAGAAAGACCTGAATCTTTGAAGTTTCAGAAAGGCCAGAGGGAAAAGTATGCAAACTTTGGTGTCAAGGAGCTTAAAGTTTCATCAAAAGATAAGAAATTTATCCACAGTCACCTGAGCATATGGCAGTACAAAAACAGAGGTATATGAAAAGAATTGGAGGAGTTCATTTCTTATGGAAGATACGGCTTCATGTGAGAGGTGGAATTAAATTAGACTTCAAGAGATGGGTAGGTTGTGGATAGATGCAGAAAATATAGGAAAAAAGTAACTGCTCTAGAACAAGGTACACACACAAGTAAATGCATATTGTTGAGAAAGTTTGGAGAATGTAAGGCAATATTTTGATTTTGACTTGAGTCTTGGTGGGCCTGAGTAGAAGAAGTAAAATGAAGGTAAATCCAGATAAGGATCTGCCTGAAATGTACCTAATAATTTTGTAATAATAATAGTAATTATTATTTCTTTGAATAAGGAATGGAATCATTGAAAATTTCTGGAAGGACACAGCACAATTATATGTGGTAGATAGTATGGATAGGAGGTGGGCAAGTCCAGAGGCAAGATGGCTAAGTAGTAGGCATCACTACTAATTAGTAACCAGCTGCTCTGGTTACTGTTGTTGTACAATAAATCACCCCAAAACTTAGTGACTGAACAGCATAGTTTACATGGATCAGGAGTTTGGGAATTGTGTGGCTGGGTGTTTCTGGCTTGGAATCTCTTATCAGATTGTATTTGGTGACAGGAGCTGAAGGTCCAAGAGCAGCAACAGCTGGGACTCACTCTATCAGTTTCTCTTTCTCTCTCTCTCTCTCTCTCTCTCTCTCTCTCTCTCTCTCTCTCTCTTCCATGCCCCCACACTCTCTCTCCTCCCTGTAGCCTTGGTTGACACAGTTTTATCTGAGCTTCCTCATGGATTGGCAGCTTTCAAACAGTTTGCTGCTCAGGGTTTGAGCAAGAGGGTTTCAGTGAATGAAGTAGAATTCATGTCACCTTTCTAAGCTAGGCTATGGTGCTATTGATGGCCCCCTTTGCGGCTTTTTATTGATTATAAGTGCATCCCAAACCTTTCCGGAACCAAAGGGAATGGAATTATACTCCATCTCTAAGGACATGACAAGATTATTAAGGAACGTAGGGGTGGAAGATGACATCATGGTCATTTTTACGTAATGCAATATGCTACAAGAGGGAAGAGTCAGATTTGATAGTAAACTGTGAAATGTATTATCAAGAAATTCACATATATTTAACTAACTGTTTAACTGAAATGGAAAAGTCATGGTAAAGGCCACTTTGTAAGGTACTTCATATTTTAATTATTGTTGTATTTATGGTAGTTTGTTTAAATGTATGGCTCCTCCAGGTTAATGACGCACACTCAGGTTCATATATCCTGGACCTCAAACGAAGTTTATGGAATAAAATGATTAATTAATAAATTCTGTTAAAAACTATCACTTTAGAATATTCAGAGGAAAGCACCTAGAAAGAGGACTTTTAAAACAAAAATCTAAAATTCAAGAGACACTAGGATTATAGCCTTAGCTTTTCGAAGTATAGATTCACAGTGTCACTGAATTCTCACGTGAAAGTGAGCTCTCTTGTCTGGAGTTTCATTTATGCAAGAGTGTTTGAACCTGGTTATCTGCATTAATTTGATGCAAGTTATAGTCATTTTTGTCTCTTCTGAGGATGTTGTCTGATTCATTTAGTTTTAGTTCCTTCTTTCCAAGCAGTGTCATATGATTGTATAAAAGGCTATTTTGATATCTAGTGAGAGGCCAAACCCAGACGCAGGCCAGCTCTTCCACTGTTTCAACCACCCTGTGAGGTGGAGGAGGTGGCCATCATGTTGTTGCTATGAAAAATAGGTTTTGGTGAAGAGCAAGCTTTTTCTGAAATCCTGGCCCTGTTAAATATTACCTATGTGACCTTGGCCTAGTTATTTAATCTTCATGAGCCTGTGTTCTCGTCTGTGAACTTGTGGAAATAATACCTGGCACAAATTGTATGAGGTTGTGAATATAAAATGTGAGACTATACCTGGTACATAGAATCTAATAAATAAAACTTCCATTCTAGCTCTGTCTGATTAGTCTAATGACTAGAGAAAAAAAACCCAGGGCATTTGGGGCCATTGTAAAAATGGTTTCTAGTCAACTATGAGTTATTTTGTAAAATGTGTACCTTTACCTTAAAGCTACACAAAGGCATTTCCCAGATTTTATATTGAATATTAGATTTCATGTGTGTGTGTAGCTGCTACCCAGGTAAAATACTGAATGGCTTTTAAAAAATTAGGTGAGCATTTTGCTTCACTGGAGTTAATGCAAACTGAGTAAAATACCTGATATCATTGGTTATATAACTATTTTTAGTTCTCAAAATCAATGTAGATGTGTTTTTAAGGGCCTCTTTGGGGTTCAGCTCATCTTTTTCTAGAATCTGTAATTCCTCATGATAAATACACAAATATTAAATACACAAAATATTAACGAGATCATTCTCTCTTTTGATATGATGCTGAAAGGGACTTAGGAAGCTCTTTACATCCATTTGATAATAAGTGGTTACTGTGTCTTGTTATATCTTAAATCCCTTGATTAATATCTATTGCTTTCACTCTTATATGTTTCCCAGACATTTTTATAAAACACCAATTCTTAGAAGGTATATATATTCAAAGAAATAGTGTTTCTGCCACTAAGCAAACTTGAAACTATATTCTAACACATTAGTCCTCAATTTGCTTATTAAAAAAAGTTCTTAAAGTATTTAATCTTAAAAGTTATGCCTTCTGTTGCTCTAAGATTTCCATTTATAGGGAAGACAAGATTATAAGCAATAACATGTTCTTTCTGAATAGACTCATAAAATAAAGTGAAGGATGTCATACTGCCTTCTCATAATGTCTCAAATAGGAATTCCCTGCGGCATATTTCCTCTGGCTTGCTGTCCAGCCACTGCCTTATTATCTTTCTCTGCTCCCATGATTCCAGTCTCCTTAAAACTGGATTCATCGCAAGCTTCACTGATGTCTCAGTCAATCTTGTTTCTGGCCAGATGTACAGGCAGCATGCACCATTCCTATCCTAGTTTTGTGAGGTATGGAACAAAAAATATTTAGTATAAAAAATGAATTAAAAATTGCAAAATCAAAAAAGTGCAAAATCAATCACAAACATCACAACCCAAATAAAATAATGTACTAATTAACTGAAAATAATTTTATAATATTTTTGTACCTTCTTTGCCTTTACTTTCTTTTAATGACTTCATAATGATATTGTAATATCATTTTCTATAGATAATAGATAATTTGGTGTTTCCTCTAGGATTAATTGAAATATGCTTTTTATTACTAATAGTTTGGGAATGTTTCTTCTTTTTCACAGCTCACTATTGGTAGCACTATGTAAATTTTTAGGATTATTGTCAAGTTTGGAAAAACTGTATTCAGAGATAGTCTCTGGAACTTTACCTTTTTCATCAGACCTCCATATGAATCGGCCTGCAGGTGGTGAGAGAGCTCCAGGAGGCTGTGCCTATAGCTGGTCACCAACAACAATGTGGAAGTGGCTGAAAACCACCTATCATCTCACTAAATTCTAATTAAATATGTACCTAACAGCCACTCAAAAACACTAGATATAAGGATAAGTATGATGGAGGGGAAGAGGGAGTGCAAATAATGTTCCTATCTTCAAAAATATCTTACTTTAGCAAGTTTAGAAAACTACATGACAATGTGAATACCTTGCTAGGGCTCTCCCAAAAGCTTAAGAGAAAATCATGCAAGTGAGGGGGCTTGAAGGTAAAGCTTTAGTAAAATTTCCACCCTTTACCTTTCCCCAAAGTCACCCTGCTAAACTTATTCTGAGAAGCTTAGACAGAGTCTGAGCCCTTGGTTCCTATTTCACTCTTACCATTACTACTTTTTAATCAACAAACAATAAGCACTGGTGAGGTTGTGGAGAAAAGGGAATCTTGGTACACTGTTGATGGAAATGCAGACTGGTGCAGTCACTGTGGAAAACAGTATGGAATTCCTCAGAAAACTAAAAATGGAACTGCCTTTTGACCTGACAATTCCATTGCTGGGACTATACCCTAAGAATCCTGAAACATCAATTCAAAAGAACTTATGCACCCCAATGTTCATAGCAGCACAATTTACAATAGCCAAGTGCTGGAAGCAACCTAAGTGCCCATTAGTAAATGAGTGGATCAAAAAACTGTGGGACACTTACACAATGGAATACTATGCAGCAGAAAGGAAAAAGGAGCTCCTACCCTTAGCAACAGTGTGGATGGATCCAGAGAGTAAGTACTATGCTAAGTGTAATCATCCAGGCAGTGAAAGACAAATACCATATGACTCACCTGTAAGTGGAACCCGATAAACAAAACAACCAAGCAAGCAAAATATAACGAGAGGCATTGAAATTAAGAACAAACTGAGAATAACCAGAGGGAAGAAGGGTGGGGATAATGGGAGAAAAAGGGGAAGGGTTGTCAAGGAATGTGTATAAAGGACACGAAGTGGGGGGAAGTGGATGGGGAAAAATGGGGACAACTGTGCTTGAACAACAAGAAAAAAAATAAAAATAAATAAAAAGAGTATGTGGCAGAGAAAATAAAAAAAAAAATAGCCCATATCTCAACCAGTTGGTTGGGGGTTTCACCTCATAAACCCAGACTCCTACTTTCTTAATTCATATGCTCACTAATTCATAAATCTTGCTTGTGCCTGTATTATTACCAAGTTTGCCTTAATGGGATTTTGCTGGTTTCCTAGATTGGTTCTGGCTTTTTTAAGTCCAATGTTAACATAGTTTAAGCTTGAAGCCAACCCTATGTAACAGCTACAAACTTTTTGACTAAAATTTATATATAGTACTTTTTGAGCTAAATGACTTACAATTCTCTCCACATGTGATCAAGGCTAAATCCTAGAACTATAAACTCTATTCCTACAACATAAGTCTGTAAACAGTCTTCCAGCAGGTTTTAAATCAGGATACATCTCCCTACAGATATGCTTCTGACAGATGTTACTATTTAACCACAACTCTTCTTTCCTATGGTCCAAAATGCAGGTTAAAAGTAAGGCTCTTCTTCAATTATATGCTAAAGCATTCTGATAATATTTTATATTCTAGGGAATTTTATAAAGTTTAAATACTTTTATCTTAACTATTTCACTTTGTAGTACATTCTTTGTAAATAAAAGCTAATATTAATTTGAGCTGTTACTACATGCTTGATGATACAACTGATGTTTAGAGAAGGTAAAATAATGAGACATCCAATTAGTAATTTGTCTCACTGTATATTATGACATCACCTTCCCCTCCTGCCACTCCCAGCTTGCTGTGAAAGTATCACTCAATCTCTCCCTCTCTTTCTTTACACACACACACACACACACACACACACACACACACACACAAACACATACTATGTTCTATAAAATTGCTGTGAACACTGAATTAATGAATATTGATGCTAAGCCATAATCCTAGGGGAACTATGTGGTGAGATTCCTGTGAGCCTTTGGTTACAATATTTCATTAATGAATCAGTACATGACTTAGGTTTTTTTGTGTGTGTTTCTGATAATGAACACATTATATTTATCTTTATGTATTTTATATGTGTGTATATATATCTATACACATATGTGTGTATAGATGCTAACACACACACACACACACATATATATATATGAATGATTGAAAGTGTTATCAGGAACTTTATTTTATATTGTCTGTTGTTTCATGGAATGCTAATCATTTAAAGCATATTGAATTGAAATTTGCTTTCCTTTTACTTTAGTCCACTGGCCCTGATTCTCTTGGTAGCTAGAAAGAGAAATTTAATCTGTCTTCTAAATTATGGAAAATCACATATTTAAAGAGTTCCCACTCTTCTATTAAATTCTCATCCAACAACCACCCTTTGACAGGTACTCAGTTGTGTCATCTCACATCCATCTTATGCTTGATAGTTGGACTATTGGACTCAAGAATAGTAGGACTTTACATGAATCCCAGTTTAATATTTGTTGGATTTGGTTCCATACTGCCAAAGTCTTTCCAAACTAAACACGTTTACTCATCAGTACCAGCTCCTTTCATCTGTGAATGTGGTTATTAACATTTGGAACAAAACATTAAAGACTTTGTAGCATATCACTGGGAACACAAATGCAGCTAGTCCATATGTTGCCTTTGTGCAAAAATGCAAAAATATGCATCCTATCTCGTGACAACCAAAAATTTAAATTAGATGACTTTTATAATACTAATAATGGTGTACAAAATCTTTACCTCTAATTTTTATATTAAATAATAGAAAATTTGAATTTTAATCACAGTAAAAGAGCACTTTAAGTCATTTGGATTAAATAGTTTATATAAAATAATTACATATGTTAATTTCATTAAAACAATAATCTTTATGACATTTTAAATGATGTTTTCTTTAAAAATGATCACTAGATTTAATATTCTTTGTTATATTTTAATAAAAAGTTTTAAAATAAATTTTAATTTTGAAGTGTAGCTTTCTTTGTCAAATAATGTTGACAAAATTAAATTTATTCCATCAGTTTTCAAATATGCAAAAACATGATTCATGAATTATTGCTGTGAGCATGTAGTTAATATAGAACAGAAATTTTATATACTTTTAAAACTTGTATGTCTTCAAATATCTTTACTATGTTTAGCAATTTACTATGTTTAGTAAACTTCAATGGTACAGGTTTACTTTTACTTATTTTAAGTACTTTGTTTATTGTAATTTTTCAAGTTACAAATGTCATATAGAACATAAAAAACAATGTTATTATTTCTGCATCATAGATGCTTATTTTAAAGATTAAATTGTTGTAACCATTTAAAAATAAATTATTTTAAAAGTTAGCTGTGGTTTATAGATAGATGACTAAGCTTAAATCAATTTTTTTCTTTCTTTTTCTAGTACTTTCAATGTTGGAGAGATTACTGCTAACAATTATTAAGATGGTTTGTAACTTTTTAGCTTTATATATATTGTATATGCTTATATTTATAAAGGCATAACTTAGAGATTCTGTAGGTTTAGTTTCAGAACACTGAAATAAAGAAAGTTTACAATAAAGTGAGTCATAATCCCTTTGCTTGTGGAGAATTGTGACTTCAATTTTTAAAAACCACAACATCTGTAAGCACAAAAAAGCAAAGCACAATGAAAGGAGGTATGCTTGTGTTTTACATATATAAATATACATGTATTTGACAAATGCAATTTTTTAAATGCAGTTTTTTAAATATATTTTATTTATTATGATACTACAGTTGTCCCAATTTTTTCCCCCTTGCCCCTGTCTGCCCGGTATCCTGCTTCCCTCCAGCCATTCCCCCTTTAGATCATGTCCATGGGTCATACATATAAGTTCTTTGTCTCCTCTGTTTCCTATACTATTTTTGACATCCCCCTATTCTGTACCTACCAGTATGCCTCTTAATCTCTGTAACTTCCCCCCCATTCTCTCTCTTCCCTCTCCCAGCTGGTAACCCTCCAAATGATCTCCATATCTATGATTCTGTTCCTTTCTGGTTGCTCATTTAGTTTGCTTTTTTAGATTCAGTTGTTGATAGTTGTTAATTTGTTGACATTTTAATGTTCTATAGTTTTAATCTTCTTCTTTTTCTTAAATAAGCCCCTTTAACAATTCACATAATAATGGCTTAGTGATGATGAACTCCTTTAGTTTTACATTGCCTGGGAAGCAATTCATCTGTCCTATTCTAAATTATAACTTTGCTGGGTAAAGTAATCTAGTTTTAGGTCTTTGCTTTTCATAACTTTGAATACTTCTTGCCAGTCAGTCCCTTCCTGTTTGCAGTTTCTTTTGAGAAATCAGCAGATAGTCTTATGGGAACTCCTTTGTAGGTAACTCTGCTTTTCTTTTGCTGCTTTTAAGATTCTCTATTTATCTTTAAACTTTGGCATTTTAATTATGATGCGTTTTGGCGTGGTCCTCTTTGGGTCCAATTTGTTCAAGACTCTCTGTGCTTCCTGTATTTTTATGTCTATTTCCTTCACCAAATTAGGGAAGTTTTCTTTCATTATTTTTTTTTAAATAAGTTTTCGATTTCTTGCTCTTCCTCTTTTCCTTTTAGCATCCCTAGTATTCAGATGGTACATTTGAAGATGTTCCAGAGTCTTCTTATACTATCCTCATTTTTTAAAAAAATATTGTTTCTTTTTGCTGTTCTGTTTGACTGCTTATTTCTTCCTTATGTTCCAAATTGTTTAACTGAATCCCAGCTTCCTCCCCCTGACTGTTGGTTCTCTGTGGATTTTTCTTTATTTCACTTAGGGTAACCTTCATTTCTTCCTTTATGTTGTTGCTGTACTCAATGAGTTCTCTGAGTATCCTGATCACCAGTGTTTTGAACTCTGAATCTGACAGATTGGTTATCTCTATTTTGTTTAGTTCTTTTTCTGGGGTTTTGTTCTGTTCTTTCATTTGGGTCATATTTCTTTTTCTCCTCACTTTTGTAGCTTCCTTTTGTTTGTTTCTGTGTATTAGGAAGAGCTGCTTTGACTCCCTATCTTAGAAAATCAATTGTGTGGGTCAGAGCCTTAAGTAATCACAAAGGTGGGGCAACCAGCTCCACTACTTTGTGGCTCTGTGTAGGGGGGAGGGTTCAGAGAGGCCACAGTGCTATTGCCTGGCTTCTGGAGTTTTGCCTGGCACATGCTCCATTTCCAGTCACTTCACCCACTCCCCGTATGTGACTGGTGCCCTTCCAGCTGTTTCCCTGGTGTCATATCCCAGAACAGGTGGTTTTGCGTGTATTCTAAGACTGTGTGGGTTCTTTAAGCAGAGTCTGCTGAAAATCCAACAGTTGCTTCTGCCACCCAACCCCCACTGGTTTTTACAGCCAGAACTTATAGAGATTTATTTTACCAGTGCTGGGACTCTGGGATGTATGGTCTACCCTGGGGCTAGGGTCACTCCCTCCCAAGGTATCCCTCCAAATTTTTATCCACCAAGGGCAAATGTGGGACAGTCTGTTCTGCTGCTGCCACCTCTCTGCACCACACCACTTCTCTAAGCCTCTCCTCCTGTTGCTGGTCCATGTCTCTGTTCCTCCTACGTGTCTGAATGAATGTGGCTTCTTTAAACTATTGGTTGTCTGACTTCCACACAGTTTGACTATCTGACTGTTCTGGATGTTATTTGTTTAGAGGTTTAGTTGTAATTTTATCTGTGTTGCATGAGGAGGTGAAGCATGTTTTCCTATACCCCTATCTTGACCAGAAGTCCCCAATTTCTTAGCCGCTCTTCAAATAATTTTTTAAATTCCTTTGGTTACTTTAGTGCAGCAATTTATAGCCTTTTTCACTCATGGAACATATAAACTAATTACTTAAATGCTGCAGCACACTCCCCCCCAAAAATACAGTTTTTGCCAATCTAACAAAAAATAAGTATAATTTCAATTCATTCATACTAGATGGCTATTGTTCTATTATTGACTGTTGTCTTTTGTTTTATTTTGCAAACTAAGAGGTCAGTGCCTCTGATTGAATAGCCAGGTAACTCATGACATAAAATTTCTTGAGGCATAGCTATTGAAATTGCTACTTAATGTATTATGTATATTAAATCTTAGTTCCTATATGTGTTTATTAAAAAATAAAAATTCCTAGATAGGTGTGTTTATAAAAAATTAAAATAGCAAGATTAAGGAAATATCCTTCTATTTCTAGTATTTCAGTGTTTTTCTTTTTCATAAATGAGTCCTGCATTTTTTCAAATGCTTTTTGACTGTTATGGTTGTTATTTGAATTGTCTTTTTTTCCTGTTAACATGTTGTATAATATTAATTGATTTTTAAAAATATCACACCAATCTTGCATGTCTTGGATAAACTGAGTCAGGTTATGATATGTAATCTTCCTTATATGTTAATGTATTTAAATGCTTATGTTTTAGTAAGGACATTTGTATATGCGGTTATGAGGCATATTGATCTCTTTTATTTTTTTCCCTTGTAATATCTATGTTTGACTTCAGCATCCAGTAATACTGGCTTCAAAGATTGAATTGGAAAGAGTTCCTTCTCAATTTTTGTAAAGTTTATGGATAATTAGTATTTTGTTTAGTTTTATTTTTAATATATGATAGAAAAGATCAGTGAAGTCATATGGTCCCTAGGTTTTCTTTATGGAAATATGTTATTTTAAAACATACTTTCAATTTCTTTACTTGCTTTAGGACTGGTCATATATTCTGCAATCCCTCTTTCCAGGTCAGTGTTGATTGTTGGCATATTTTTTTAAGAATTTGTGCGTTTTATCTAAATTTTCTAATTTTATTGGGATATATTTGTTCACAGTATTTATTTATAATCTTTTAATTTTAGGTAGGTTTGGTAGTTATACATCCTTTCATCACTGATTTTAGTGTGCCTTCTTATTTTCTGCTTGGCTAAAGCTTGTCAATGTTGTTGATCTGCTAAAGAACTATCTTTAAGGTTCATAAATTACTTCTATTATTTTTCTATTTTCTTTTGCATTGATTTCAGTCCAGATTTTTGAGATTTCTTTCCTTCTTCTTCCTTTGGGTATGGCTTACTTCTCTTTTATGGTTTCTTAAGAAGCAAAGACTATTGACCTAAGATATTCATTATTTTCTAACATAAATATTTAAATCTATAAATGTCTCTCAGTTGAATGCATTAGCTATAGCACACAAATCATAATATCTTTTAGTTTTGTTTAACTTAGTTCAAAATATTTTCTAGTATACTTTAATTTCTTATTTGATTAATTATGGATTAGTATGTTAATTTATATATTGTCAGGGATACATAAAATACTTTCCTGTTATCAATTTCTAATATAATTCCACTACGTTCAGAAAACATACTTTGTATGATGTTAACCCTATTATATTTAGTAAAACTTACTTCAGAATGTTGTTCAGTCTTTTAAATCCTTGAGAATGTTATGTTTAGCTTTTCTGTCACTTATTGAGAGTAAGGCATTGACTTCAATTATTACTGTGGAATTGTGTATTTCTCTTTTCAATTTTGTTGATTTTTGTCTCATGTATTTTGGGGCTCTGTTATTAGGTGCATATATGTTTATAATTACCATATTACTGATAAATTGACTTATTTATCACTGAGCAATCTTTTTTGACTCTACTGTTGTGTTTTTTTTTAAACCCTTCACCCTTTTCCCCATTTATCCTCTCCCTTCACCCTTCTGATCACTGTCAGTCTGCTCTCAATTTCAATGTCTTTGGCTATACTTTGCTTGCTTGTTCGTTTTGTTGATTAGGTTCCTGTTAATTGTGAGATCATATGGTATTTGTGTTTCATCTCCTGGCATATTTCACTTAGCATGATGCTCTCCAGTTCTATCCATGCTGTGACAAAAGGTAGGAGCTCCTTCTTTCATTCTGCTGCATAGTATTCCATTGCATATATGTACCATAGTTGTTTGATCTATTCATCTACTGATGGGCACTTGAGTTGCTTCCAGCATTTGGCTATTATAAATTGTGCTGCTATGAACATTGGGGTGCATAGGTTCTTTTGGATTGGTGTTTCAGGGTTTTTAGGATATAATCCTAGCAGTGGAATTACCAGGTCAAAAGCCATTTCCATTTTTTGTTTTCCGAGGAAATTCCATACTGTTTTCCATAGTGGTTGCACAAGTCTGCAATCCCAACAGTGTACTAAGGTTCCCTTTTCTCCACACCCTCTCCAACATTTGTTGTTTGTTGCTTGTTTGTAATGGCCATTCTGAGTTTTGTGAAGCGGTATCTCATTGTGGTGTGAATTTTCATCTCTTTGGATGGCTAGTGATACATAGCATCCTTTCATATGTCTCTGGACCCTTTGTGTGTCCTCCCTGGAGAAGTGTTTGTTCAAGTCCTTTGCCCATTTTTTAATTGGGCTGTCTTCTTAGAGTGGAGTCCTGTGAGTTCTTTATACATTTTGGAGGTCAAACCCTTGTCTGAGATATCATTGGCAAATATGTTTTCCCATATGGTTGGTTCTCTTTTCATTTTAATGCTATTTTCTTGAGCTGTGCAGGAGCTTTTTATTTTGATGAGATCCCATTTGTTTATTCTTTCCTTTATGTCCCTTGCTCTAGGGGACATATTAGTGAAAATATTGCTGCATGGAATATCTGAGATTTTCCTGCCAATAATCTCCTCCAGTACTTTAATAGTGCCATGACTTATATTTAAATCCTTTATCCACCTTGAATTTATTTATGTGTATGACATAAGTTGATAGTCGTTTCATTTTTTTGCAAGTAGCTGTCCAGTTCTCCCAACACCATTTGTTGAAGAGGCTATCTTTGCTCCATTTTATGCTGCTGCCCCCTTTATCAAATATTAATTGACAATAGAGACTTGGGTTTATCTCTGGGTCCTCTATTCTGTTCCATTGGTCCATGTGTCTGTTCTTATGCCAGTACCAGGCTGTTTTGATTACAGTGGCCTTGTAATACATTTTGGTATCAGGTATTGTGATCCCTCCTACTTTGGTCTTCTCTCTCAAAATTGCTGGAGGTATTTGGGGTTATTTACGGTTCCATATAAATTTTTGAAGTGTTCATTTATATCTGTGAAGTATGTCATTGGTACTTTAATAGTGATTGCATTGAATCTATAAATTGCTTTGGGTAGTATGGAAATTTTGATGATGTTAATTCTTCCAATCTATGAGCATGGTACATACTTCCATTTGTTTGTGTCTTCTTTAATTTCTTCCTTCAGGGTTTGCTATTTATTTTCTTCAGGGTTGTGTAGTTTTCTGAGTACAGGTCTTTTATATCCTTGGTTAGGTTTATTCCTAAGTATTTTATTTTTCTTGTTGCCCTATTGAATGGCATTTTTCCTGATTTCATTTTCTGATGTTTCATTTTTGGTGTACAAAAATGCTTTCAGTTTCTGAATATTGACTATGTATCCCATTGTTTTGCCAGATTCACTTATTAAGTTGAGTAGTTTTTTGATGGATTGTATAGGGTTTTCTACGTACACTATCATGTCACCTGCAAACAATGACAGTTTTGTTTACTCCTTTCCAATTTGGATGCCTTTTATTTCCTTTTCTTGTCTGATTGCTGTGGCTAGGAGTTCCAATACTATGTTGAATAGGAGTGGTGAAAGTGGACAGCCTTGTTTTGCTTCTGGTCTCAATGAGAAAATTTTTAGTTTTTGTCCATTGAGTATGATGTTGACTGTGGGTCTCTCGTATGTGGCCTTTATGATGTTGAGAATGCTCCCTTTCTTCCCACTTTACTGAGTGTTTTTATCATAAATGGGTGCTGTTCCTTATCAAATGGTTTTTCTGTATTTGTCAATATGATCATGTGATTTTTATCTTTGCTTTTGTTTATGTGATATATTAAGTTTATTAATTTGCAAATGTTGTACCATCCTTGCATCCCTGGGATGAATCCCAGTTGGTCATGGTGTATGATCTTTTTAATGTATTGCTGGATTTGTTTTGCCAATATTTTGTTGACAATTTTAGTGTCTATGTTCATCAGTGATATTGGGCTGAAGTTTTGGCTCTTTGTTGTATCTTTATCTGTTTTTTGGATTAGGATGATGCTGGCCTCATAAAAAGAGTTTGGGAGTATTCCATCTTATTGGATTTTTTTGACTAGTCTATGAAGGATAGGGGTTAGCTCTTCCTTAAATGCTTTGTAGAATTCTCCTGTGAAACCATCTGGTTCAGGGCTTTTGTGTGTCAGGATTTTTTGATTACTGCTTCAATTTCATCTGCTGTTATTGGTCTGTTCAGACTTTCTGCTTCTTCTTCATTGAGTTTTGGGAGATTATATTTTCCTAGAAACTTGTCCATTTCACCTAAGTTTTCAAATTTATTGGCATATAGTTCTTCATAGTAAGTTCTTACAATCCTTCTCATTTCTGTGGTATCAGTTATAATCTTTCCTCTTTCATTTCTGATTGTGTTTATTTGGGTCCTCTCTCTTTTTTTCTTCATGAGCCTACTTAAAGACTTGTCAATTTTCCTTATCTTTTCAAAGAAACAGTTCCTGGATTCATTGATCCTTAGAGTTGTGCTTTTAATCTCCATGTCATTTAATTCTGCTCTGATCTTGGTTATTTCCTTACTTCTGCTTGTTCTGGGCTGTCTTTGTTGTTGTTCCTTGAGTTCTTGTAGTCATAGGGTTAGGTTATTTAAAATGTTTCTTTTCTTTTTCTTTTTCTTTTTTTTTTAGGTAGGCATGTATAGCTCTGAATTTCCCTCTCAAGACTGCCTTTGCTATGTCCCATAAGTTTCGGGTTGTTATGAGCTCATTTTCATTTGTTTCTAGAAACTTTTTGAGCAACCTCTTTTGACTCTACTGTTTTCTTAAAGTCCATCCTTTTGTGTTAAAAATATAGCCACTTCTATTCACTTATGATTATCATTTGCCTGTTATATATTTCCCATCATTCTTAACTTTCAACAGTTTTGTGTAGTTGAACTTAAACTGTGTCTTGTGTAGATAACATGTTGGGTTTATTAAAAAATATCTTGCCTGATAATCTTTCTTTAGGCTGGATTTAGTGCATTTATATTTATTTTAATTTTTGCAGTGTTTAGATTTATACCTACTATTTTGCTATTTATTTTCCATACATGTCATGTATTTTTACCTTTGATCTCCCTTAGTACCTTGTTTATGTTAAATAGATATATTTTAATGTCTAATTTAATTGAACTATTACTGTATTTTTACAATTTTCTTGATTGTTGATATAGGGATTGTGACATTATTTTAATTTAATACTTTCCCAACCCAAGTTGGGTAAAATATAGAAACTTAGCTCCAAATTAGTTCCAATTCACCTCCTTCTTTTGTGATATTATTGTCATATGTATTACACCTATATGTATTATAATTCCAGCCATATAGTGTTGTTTTATGCATTTAACCTCATGTCAATATTTGCCCTTTTTTGTTGTGTAGTCTTTGTTTTACAGAAACAATAGTTATATGTTTTCTCCAAATTAGATTTTCATTTTGAATGCTTAAGATAGTAAAGGTTAGTTTTTAATTTCTTTATATTTAATAAGCATATCTGATAAATGGTAACATTTATATTTATTTTTAATCTTTTTTTATTTCTATAGGATATCAACATAGCAAAAAATATATGAAAACCCTTGCATTAGAATAAACCTATCAAAATGCTGTAATTTTATTTGCCTTTGAAATAATTAATATATTATTACATTCCTGAATACTCCCAATCTGTATTGTCTTTCAGAAAACTAAAACATTTTACTTAAGTGTTCCAACATATAATACAAAATTTATATGTTTGTGTAACTGGATCTTTAAATGTCAATGATTTTCTCTTCATTTGACTATGTCATACTAGTCCTTAAAAGCCATTTTCAAATGTTATATATTTTATAAATACTTCTATTTAGACCCAATAATTTTGTTCTTTTCTAAAACTTACTGTTTTATTTACCTGGTTATTAATATGCTACTTGATTACTAATTGTTCCATTTATGTTCATGGTTCTCAGCTTATCATCCCCATGATTAACACCATCATTATTAACATTTATCCAAACTTTTGTTGTGTTTTACATGTATTACACTATTGAATCTTTTATAGCATATTTCTATGTTTATACGTGATATTCATGATATTTAACAAGTTAAAGTCATGGCACTGATCAAGTTGAATGGCTGCTGGCCACAAACACTGTTACAACCATATTGATGGGCTCTGGTAGAACATCAGCTGGGGAGGGTCATTGCAATCATCATTTTAATAATTCTGTAGAGTTGTTCCTTGGGGGGGGAAAAACTAGAGTGCAAAGTCTGTGCCTGAGAGGGCTCTGAAAATCAAAAAGTAAATTAGAAAACCATGGTCCTTACTCTCATGAAGTCTATATATTTGTTGGGAGACCATAAATTAATACTTAGTACCCTCATTTTTATCTTATTTTCAGAACTGGAAATAAATATTTTAGAATAATGGACAATTAAAAATAGTTATGACTGCTATTAGTAATAATCATGATGGCATTGTTAGGAGTTAAACAGGTTCTGAAGTAGCCAGTTTTGATATTAATAAATGTTTTTGAAAATGCACATCTGAACCAAATACCTTCTGTATAGAAAAAGAAGAGAACAGCAAAGAGAAGGACCTAGTGGAAAAAAATTTCTGTTTAAGTGGAAATCTCTGAAGAATTAGCAAAAAATAAAAATAAATAAAAAATATATCTACAGAGAGGACTTGCATTAGAAAATGCATGAAACTCTGTTTTACAAAGGGGTTGTAGTACCACCCACATTATTAGATTCAAATAACTATTGAGAAATAATGTTACTTTGTCAACCTCCACTCAGATTTGTAAAGATAAGGCAGCTGTTTCAAATATTTATGTAAACCCATTAGAAAACACATTTTTGAAATATTGCCATAAATAAACATTAAATATTATTAGTAAGCATCTTCATTCCAATCCAAACTGAAGTGCTTTAAATATTAATTAGGTGTTCGGTAGCTCATTAAACAAAATTAAAAATCCATTTCAAATTAAAACCTGGAAATATAAAAAATACTGCAGAAGCAAAAATAGTATCATTAAAATAGAAAGTGAACTGCTTTCCAGAGCAAGGGTTTCTATGTGGCAGGTGAAATTTTGTGGTACATCCTTATGGACTTCATTCAATAAGCTTATTTTTTTCATGAAGACTCTATTGCACTAGGTTTAATACAAAGCATTTCTAATCACAGTTCTGTTACATGTGATTTCCTCACATCCTACACACACACACACACACACACACACACAATGCTTGTTTGGTACAGTGCTGTTCAGAGATATAGTATTGTGGTCCCAATTTATAAACATTATTTTATCATCATAGAACATTAATATGCTTTAGGAAGATTTTCTTCTTTCTCTTTGGAGAAGTTTCTATCCCAGCTCTGAGTAGGAGAAATCATGGGATTTGGAGGCAGAAGACCTTGAATCAAGTCCTTGCTTCACCATTTATTAGCTTTTAGACAAAACATTCTTGTGAACCTGTGATTTTAACTGCTAAGTGAGGAAAGCAGTCAAGTCCACTTACTGACATCCCAGAGGGGCTGTGATGATGAATGACATGTAATTAATGTAATTGCTTGAAATGTAAAACTAGATAAATGTATAACATTATTTAAACAGCATTGTTTATGATGTTTTTAAATATAATAATTATGTTATTCAGTCACCTATCATCTAATTTAATTTGCATATCTATCTGAAGTAGGCATTATCAATTTTATTCTAGAGATGATTGAAACTGAAGCCCAGAGGGTGTAGGAGAATGGTTAAGCATAGCAGCAAAATCAGGACTTAAAAATGTTTTTTTTTTTACCCTAAAATTAGTTCCACTGGTCAACAGATTTATACTCACTGAGGCATTTATGGTCAAGTTAAGGGGCAGGAAGCCTGGCGGATTTTGGAAGCAGAGACTTTGTGCAATTTAAAGAATCCAAAGTATATGCCTTACTTTAAGGGAACTTGATTGAGGAAAACCCTAAGTTATGGCAAATAGAAATTAGAGGTTGAAAATATGTGCTCAGATGACTTTTTAAGGTGATATGGCCAGGGACTTTAAAATGGCTATTTTCTCTTGTATACAGCTATATGTGTCTATAAACATGGCTTCCATGTTCTAGTTCTTTTTATATATCATACCTCCATGAGGCATTCATAGGTGAATTGGTTTCATCATTGTGCACTAGTTCATCTATACCCCTCCTGAGTGGGGAATATATTTTTTCTCAAAGAATATCTCAAGTATTGTTTTCACAGACCTGGGTATGGGGTGGTGTAGAAAATCTGAAAGTGTTGTTGTATTAGTATTTTACTATTGCTGTAACAAATTACTACAAACTCAGTGAACTAAAACAATACAAATTTATTCTCTCATATTTAAAAGGTCAGAAGTCCAGAATCAGTCTCTTTGGTCTCAGTCTCTTTGATGTTACTGGAGCTGGTTCCTCTTGGAGGCTTCAGGGAGAACCTGTTGCTCTGTCTTTTCCCCTCTCTAGAAACCACCTCTATACCTTGGCCCTTGGCGCCTTCCTGCATCCTCAGTGCCAACAATATAGCATCTTCAATTCTCTCTCTCTCTTTTCCAATGCTTCCCTTGTCATTTCAACGCTGCTTTTGACCCCATGCCTGCATCTTATAAGGACCCATGTGATTATACCATTAGGATCACCTGCAAAATCCTGGCCAATCTCCCCATCTCAAGATTCTTAATCACAGCTATAAAGTTCCTTTTTTCTGTGTAGGATAACATATTCACAGGTTCTGGTGATTAGAATGTAGCCTTATTTTAGTGGGGAAGATTATTTAGCCTACAATAATAGTTGATATTTTTATTCCAAAATTTTCTTCAAAGTCTTTTAATTTGTGTAGAGAATTTGTATTTGCCATGAGATAAGAATGGCAAATGTAAAAATGGTTAATTATATATATATTTTTCTACTAGTAAAAAAAGACTCAAGATTATACCTTTCTAAGGACAAAAAGCAAGTCTCTGCTCTATTGGGTCATAGTTTTTGAAAAATATCTTCATATTATTTTAGTGAAATACAGTGTAAATACTGAAGGGTTTGGTAGAGTCATTTAAATATGATGAGTTCTAAGTTACTGAGTTTGGGCTAATTAAAATTATTATTTCTAAATATACCATACAAGTAAATTTTCCATTCTTTACCATATATTCCAACAATTCTATATCTTACATGATATAGAATTAATCACTTTAATGAGTAAATAACACAGTTTTGTTTTTAGTCGTGATCAAAATACACTACACTCTTCAAGGCTCCTTCACCATTGTCAAAGATTAAAGAACAATGAATAATATTTCCTTTATTTTTGTTGTAATAAGGGAAATAGAAAACAAAAGTGATATCACTTTACAATTGTATACTACTTTATATTTTTAGTTTTTCCTTGCCCTTTAACTTAGTTCATCCCAGATGAAGTATCTTTTCAATTCTCAGTAGCACTGTTACAAATAAGAAGAGAACATGAGGATGGCCTGACTTTCAAGGTATGTTAAGAACAGGTTTCCTATTGGAATTTGTATTTTACAGGATGAGTATGTTTTTTTAGATTTTATTTATTTTCAGAGAGAGGGAAGGGAGGGAGAAAGAGAGGGAGAGAAACATCAATGTGTGACAGAAACATCGATCAGTTGCCGCTTGCATGCCCCCAACTGAGGACCAAGCCTACAACCCAGGCATATGCCCTGACCAGGAATCAAAACAGCAAACTTAGTTTTCAGGCAGGAGCTCAACCCACTGAGCCACACCAGCCAGGACAGGACGTGTGTTTTTCAAAACATAATTTACTAAGTGCAGTTTTCCATATCGTGCCTTCATCTCTGGTAATAACAAAGCTCACATGCCTCTGACAACGTTACATCTTGTTCCTCCCTTGCTTCTTCAGTCTTACTAGAGACAACAGCTGGGTCAGTCTCTTCTAATGGAATTCTGAGGATTAGAGAGAAGATGCTTCTATAAAAGGACAGTCATTTCCCTTTGCTGAAATTTTTCTAATTCACATCCTAGGATGCACATTCCTCAAATCATGACAATTCTCCTTAGGGCTTTACCTATGTTCTGTACATGAAGTTAGTTATCTTTTACAATCATTAAGCTAATTTGTATGTATTACTTATGCTGTAAATTCATCATTATTCACTTCAAAAAGACTCTTATCTCTAATCCTCATTTGAGGGTCTGTTTTTAAATTATTTTTCCCTGTAAAAGTTTATTGTTTTTGAAATATTTTATTGTTTGTGTCATTATAGTTATCCCAATTTTCCCCCTTTGCCTTTTCCACCAGTCCCACCCCACGCCCCTGCCATAGTCAATCCCCACACTTTGTCTATGGCCATGGGTCATTCAAATATGTTATTTGACTAATCCATTCATTTTCTTTCAATCAGTACCCACCTACTCCCTCCCCTCTTACAGCTGTCAGTCTATTCCATCTTTCTATGGTTCTGGTTCTATTTTGCTCATTAGTTTATTTTGTTCATTAGATTGCACTTATAGATGAGATCATACAGTGTTTGTCTTTCACTGACTGACTTGATTCACTTGGCATAATAGTCTCCAGTTTCATCCACGCTATTGCAAAAGGTAAGAAATCCTTCTTTTTCACTGCTACATGGTATCCCAGTATGTAAATGTACCAGTTTTTTTTTTTTTTTATCCACTCATGTACTGATGGGCACTCAGGCTGTTTCCAAATCTTGATTGTTGTAAATAGCACTGCTATGAACATAGGGGTGCATAAATTCTTTTGAATTGATATTTTGATATTTCTAGTATGTATTTATAGCAGTGGAATTGCTGGGTCAAAAGGCAGTTCCATTTTTAATTTTTTGACAAAATTCCATACTACTTTCCACAGTGGCAGCACCAGTCTGCATTCCCACCAACAGTTTGCTAGGGTTCCCTTTTCCCACATCTTCACCAGCACTTGCTGTTTGTTGATTTATTAATGATGGACATTCTAACAGATATGAGGTGATATCTTGTTGTGTTTTTAATTTGTATCTCTCTGATGGTTGCAGATGTTGAGCATTTTTATATGTCTATATGTCTCCTTTAGAGAAGTGTCTATTCAGCTCCTTTGCCCATTTTTTTTAATTGGATTGTTTGTGCTCCTGGTATTGAGTAGTGTAAATTCTTTATATATTTTGGAGATTAAACACTTGTCTGAAGTATTGTTGGAAAATATGTTCTCCCATACACTTGAGGATATTTTTATTGATTTGAGAGATATGTAGAGAGAAACATTGATGTGAGAAACATCAATTTGTAAACAAAGAGTTCAAAACAATGGTTATAAGGATGTTCAAAGTATTCAGAAGAACAGTTGAACTCAGTGAGCACTTCAACAAAGAGATAGAAAATAGAAAGTGAAACCAATCAGAACTAAAGAATACAATCACTGAAATGAAAAATACACTAGAGAAAGTCAGTATCAGATTATATGATTGCAGAGAATGAATCACTGAGTAGTAGAAATCACTCAAATGGAACAGCAAAAAGAAAAGAATAGATAATTTAAGGGACCTCATGTACAACATCAAGGATATCAATATTTGTATCATAGGGCTCCCAGAAGAAGAAGAGAGCAAAAGAAGAATAGGAAATCTATTTGAAGAAATCATAGCTGAAATTTTCCTAAGCTGGTGAAGGAAATGGCACAAGAAACAGAGAGTCTCAAACAAGATGAACCAGAAGAGGCCAACACCAAGATGCATCATAGTTAAAATGCCAGAAGATGAAAAGAGAAAACTTTAATGCAGCAAGTTATGTGGGTGGCAACCCCCATAACAATATAAGCTGATTTTTCAACAGAGGCTTTGCAGGCCAGAAGGTAATGGTATGATATATTCAAAGTGATGATAAGGAAAATGCACAACCAAGAAAACTCTATCAGAATGGTTGTGATTCAGAATTAAGGAGAGATATAATGTTTTCCAGAGACACAAAAGTTGAAGGAGTTTATCACTAAATTAGGACTACAGGGAATTTTAAAGAAATATCTTTAAGCAGAAAAGGCTAAATGTAAAAATAAAATATTTGAAAGAAAAAAAAACAATCTCAAAAGGAAAACATTTAGTAAATGTAATAGAACAAAGTTATAAAACAAGTATAAAGGTTAAAAAACAAAAGTTGTAAGATCATGTGTAAATACAGTAATAAGGAATACATTTCCATAAAAGATGTAAAATATATCAAAAACAAAGTGGGGAGGTAAGTAAAAAATGCAGTGTTTTTAGCATGTTTTGGAATTTAAGGGACCATCAACTTAAAATAGACTTCTATAAACATAGCTTGTTTTATATGAATCCCATGGTAACTACAAACCAAAAAATTATAGCATATAAACAAGAAATAGAGAAGGAATCCAAACAAACCACTTCAGAAAGTCACTGATGTACAAGAAGAGAGAGCAAGAGAAGAAGAAAGGAACAGGGAAGAGTTACAAATATATTCAGAAAACAATAAAATGGCAGTAATTACTTACCTATAAATAATTGCTTTAAATGTAAATAGACTTAATGCTGCGATAAAAAAACCATAGGTGACAGAATGGATTAAGAAAAAAACAAGATCCATTCATATATAGCCTATAAGAGACTCACTTCACATCAAAAGATACTGTTTGAAAGTGAAGGGATAGAAAAACATACTTTATGAAAATAGAAAAAAATGATGAGGTAACTGTCTTTACATAAGAAAAAAATAGATGTGAAAACAGGGAATGTAATATGAGACAAATAAGAGCATTAAATAATGATTTAAAAAGATCAATCCAACAAAAAGATATTGCCCTTTTATTTTTTTTTAATTTTACAGAGAGAGAGAGATAGAAAGTAAGAGAAATATCAACCTGTCATTCAAAACATTTATGCATTCATTTCTTGACTCCTCTATGTCAAAGAACAACTGGTTCTTTGAAAAGATAAAGAAAATTGATAAGCTGTTAGATTAATCGAAAAAAGAGAAAGGAAGCTGAAATTAAAAAAATAAATCAGAAATGAAAGAGGAAAAGTGACAACCAACACCATGAAAATACAAGTGATTTTAAGAGAATAGTATGAACAAGTATACATAACAAATTGAATAACTTAGAAGAAATGGATAAATTCCTAGAAATATATTATCTTAAAATATCAAATCAGGGATAAACAGAAAACCTTATCAAACTTATTACAAGTAACAAAATGAAATGAGTAATCAAAAAATAAGTCTCAACAAACAAAAATCCTGAACCAGATGGCTTCATAGGTTAATTCTACCAAACAGCTAAACATTTAAAGAAGAATTAGTACTTATACTTCTTAAAATATTCCAAAAAAATGAAGATAAGAGAAAGATTCCAAACTCATTCTGTAAGGCTAGAATATTCTCATATCAAGATCAAAGAAAGAAAGAATGAAAGGAAAGAAAGAAAGAAAGAAAGAAAGAAAGAAAGAAAGAAAGAAAGAAAGAAAGAAAGAAAGAAAGAAAGAAAAAGGAAAGAAAAAGAAAGGAAAGAAAGAAAGAAAAGAGGTCAATATACCTGAAAAACTATCAGTAAATAGAATTCAGGAACATGTTACAAATATCATACTCCATGATCAAATGGGATTTATTGCAGGGATGTAAGCTTGGTTCAATATCTGCAAGTCAATCATCATGAAATACCACATAAACAAAATGAATGATAAAAATCAAATGATCACTTTAATAGATGCAGAAACAGCAGTTGATACAGTTTACTATCCATTTCTGTAAAAACTCTAACCAAAATAGGTATAGAAACATAAAAAAAGCAACATATGGCAAACATATAACTAACATCATACTCAAAGGTAAAAACCTGAAAGCTTTTTCTTTAAGATCAGGAACAGACAGTGATGCCCACTATCACCACATTTATTCAACATTGTCCTTGAATTCCTAGTCATATGAGATAAGAAAAAGAAATAAAAAGCATCCAAATTAGAAAGAAAGAAATAAAACTGTCACTGTCTAAGCATGACATGATATTGTATATAAAGAACCAAAAAATTCCGCATGAAACTATTAGAACTAATAGTAAAGTTGCAGGATACAAAGTCAACATTCAGAAATCTGTTGCATTTCTATACACTAATAGCAAAATATCAGAAAGAGAAATTAAGAAAATGATCCCATTTACAATTATATGAAAAAGAATAGTATAGCACAGAATAAGTTTAACCAAGGAGGTAAAAGACCTGTACTCTATAAACTACAAGACACTGAAAAAGAAATTGAAGAAGTTACAAATAAATGGTTATACTACACTCATGTATTGGAGTAATTAATATTGTTAAATATTCATATTACCCAAGGCAATCTACTGATTCAATGGAATCGCTGTGAAAAATACTATAGCATTTTCATAAAATGAGAAGAAAAAATCCTAAAATATATTTGGAACCACAAAAGACTCTAAATAACCATAGTAATCTTGAGAAAGAAGGACAAAGTTGGAAGCATTGCCTGATTTCAAACTATACCATAACACATCATTGTACTAGCACAAAAATAAGCACATAGATTAATGGAACAGAATAGAGAGCCCTAAAATAAACCCATGCTTATAAGGTCAATTAATCTATGACACAGGAGGCAAAAATATATACAATAGGGTAAAATACAGTCTCTTTAATAAACGTTGGGAAAACTGGAGCAAATAAGAAAAAAAAATGCAACTAGACCATTTTCTTGCCCCATATACAAAAATAACCTCAAAATGGATTAAAGACTTACATATAAGACCTGAAATCCTAAAACTCCTGGAAGAAAGCAAAACTTCACCTCCTAATAAAGTCTTGTCTTGGTCTTAGCATTATTTTATTTGGATATTCCTCCTAGGGCAAAGACAACAAAGGCAAAAGGTAACCAACTGGGACTACATAAAACTGAAAATAATTTGTGCCATGAAGGAAACCATGAACAAAACAAAAAGATAACCTACTGAATGGTAGAAGATGTTTATAAATGATATATCTGATAATAGGTTAATATTCAAAATGCATAATAAACACATAATTCAACGTAAAAATAATCCAATTTAAAAATCGTCAGAGGAGATGAGCAGAGATTTTTCCAAAGAGAGCATATGATAACCCATAGAAAATATGTTCAACTTCACTAATTATATGAATGGCTATTATCAAAGTGACAAAGAATAAGTATCGACAAGGATTTGAGAAAAGGGAACCCTCATTCACTGTTGGTGGGTTTGTAAACAGTTGTAGCTGCTATGGAAAACATTATGGAAGTTCCTCAAAAATTAAAAGAAGAACTACCATATGATCCAGCAATCCCACTTTTGGCATTTATTTGAAGAAATCCAGTATACTAATTGGAAAAGACCTATGCACCCCTACACCCATTGTAGCTTTATTTCAACATATGGAAGAAACCTGGGTGTCCATAGGTAGGAAGTGATGTATACATATGTGATATGTGATATATGATACATGATACAAGAAACATGGTACATAGGGCAATGACACCTCAGTCCCCTTCAAAGTAGGCACTTTGGGACCTACTACAGTTCTTGCAGTGTCTCTTCCTCTATTCAAAACACTCTGCAAAGTCCTTTGCTGGAATTGCCATCAGCTACCTCATTGTATTTTCTTGAATCTCATTGAAATTCTGAAATCTCTCCCCTTTCAAAGTTTATTTTAGTTTTGGGAAAAGCCAAATCTGGGCTTGTAGAGGGGCTGAGTCACCTGGGTGATTTGATATATCAGCAAAAATTCTGCACAAGATATAATGCATGAGAGGGCGCATTGTCATGATGAAACTGCCAATCTCCAGTTGCCCATAGCTGTGGTCATTTTCATTATATTACATCTCTCAACTGACAAAGAATGCTGAGGTAGTACTCCTTATTAATTGTATGGCCTGGAGGGGCATACTGGTGATAGATAACACCTTCCCAATTAAAAAAACACAGTTAAAATGGTCTTGATCTTGCTGCAACTTCACCCCACCTTCTTTGAACATGGAGAATCAGGTGACTTCCATTGGGGAGACTAGGCCTTCCTTTCTGTATCATAGCTATAGACCTACCATTCTTCTTGATACGACCTTCTTGAAGAAATCTGGTTCATTGGTAGTGTTTTGAATCAAGTCATTTGCAACTGCAGCACAATATTTCTTTTGCTCTGGTAGCAGAAGCTGCAGAACAAATTTTGCCATGCCATGTTTCATGCAAATATCCTGTGTCAAAATCTCAGACACAGTAGTTTTTGGAATCCCCAGATCAGCTTCTAGTCCTCACACTGTCAGTCACTGATCTTTGTTGATGGCAGCCCATACACGTTCGACATTCTCGGGTGTTCTTGCTCCAGGCCTTCTAGAATGTGGATCACTTTCAACAAATTCTTGACCATCTATGAAGAATTTGTGCCACATCTTGATTTTCACTGCACTCATTGCATCATCCCGGACAGTGTTCTGAATCATCTGAATAGTTCCACAGAGGAATGTTCAAACTTACTTAAAAAATTTGATGCAGATTTGTTGGTCTACTAATTCAGTCATTGTGAATGCAATGGCCACATAGTCACATGCTCACTCAACAGTGTCTACCACCCCCACTGACTAGTAGAGTAAAGTTATCATTGTTCACACATGTGCATTCCAGTCCCTGTCCTTGGCTGCCAGTTACATTGATGCATAAAACCATTCTCATTATATTAACAATGGTTGGATTTATATATATTAGCCATAAAAAAGAATGAAATCTTTCCATTTGTAACAACATGGGTGGACACAGAGAATATCATGCTAGGTAAAATAATAAGTCAAACTGTGATAGACAAATACTGCATGATATCACTTCTAGGAAAATAACAAACAAACAAGAACTAGAAACAAATAAAAAGATAAAGAGAACAAGCTGGTTGTTGACACATGGAAGGGGTTAGTGATGAACAAGAAACTTACCAGTTATAAAATTAGTCACAGGGATGTAATGTACAGCATAGGGATTATAATCAATAATATCCTAATAACAATATAAAGTGACAAGTGGGGACTAGAAATTATGGTAATCACTTCCCAAGGAATATAAATGTCTAATAACTATGTTGTATGCATGAAATGTATATAATATCATATGTGAACTATAATTTTAAAATAAATTAATAACTTTAGGGGAAAAAGTAATCAGAAGCCACCAGATGCAAACTTTCCACAGTGAACTCAGGCAAATCAGCTTCTTTTTGTCTCCTTACTTGTGAGTGATGTTTCCTCATTTCTAGACAACATTGTCTTAGTGATTATTTTGTGTTTCTTCTGCATGTTTGTTATATTCCCTTGGTTTCCTTGTGTTTCATCATTTTGACAAGTCAAGTCTCAGCCATCCAAAAAACCAAAAAAAACAAAAGATAACACGATTTAAGAACAAGTTGTCAGAGAAAGAGGAAAGAAATTGAGGGATAGAGGGGGAAATAGAAAAGTGTTGGGAACCACCCTGCCTGGTTTCAGAAGCTGTAACCCCCATGGCTAAGGCTGAGTGAGCAACCTTCAGCCAGTAAGGAGACAAAGCTTATCTCCCTGGCAGGAGAGCTGTTTCTCTCCTTCTGCTTCATCCATAACTGGCCCCCAATGCTTGATCGGTTAGACAAGACTGATAAGATTCCCCAAGGGGGGAATGACCTGAGCCAGGCACTATCACGTGGAGGCCCCAAGGAAGGACTTGGGGGGCTACCGTAAAAGAGGGTGATGGCCCCTGGCCCCTCGGCTATCCTGATGTAGCCTGAGTTCTCATTCTGTCTGTGAGAAGTCTCCTAATCTCTTGGCTGCCTTGCTGACTCTGCCTGACTTAAGCCTGAAACAACGACAGAGGGTGGTGCAACCCTGTGCTGGATAGGGTGCGTTCCCTGGGTGATCAGGTCTGAGAGACAATATGTAAGATCCTGTGAAACCTGCTTTGCTAATAATGCTCTCAATTAAAGGATAAGGGCCCAAGCAGGAAATGAGTTTGTTTCCCAAAGTTTTGTAGCCTTTTAGCTAACAGACCCTGATTCAGAATAAGCCCTCAGGGTTCTTTGTATGCTATTGTTTGATCCTTACTGCCTGGCAATGATTTATGAACTTTACATGTATTCTTGTGTAAAATGAACTTAATAAAAGCCCGTTGAGGAAAAGGCTCTTGGCCCTTCTCCTTTGAGAGATAGGCCACCTTTCCTCCCCAAGCAGATCATGTCTTGCTAGACTTACTCTCATCTGTGATGGTCACAAGGGCCCTGCAGGCAGAGCTCCCACACAGAAAAGGAGGACAAACAGAGTAAAAGAGAAGGGGATTGAGGGAGAGTAATAGAAATGAAGAGAGAAGCATAGAGAAACTAAGGAAAAGGGTGAAGAGTGGAATATGTGCTCAGAAGTCAGAATATCTGGATTTAAGTTCAAGTTGGGCAGATGACCTGATGTTGACAATTTTCTGAATCCACCTATGTCTGCTTCCTCACCTGTAAAATTGGATAATTATAGTATACTTCTTAATGATGTTAAAAGGTTTAAATGAAATTATACATATGGGTTAGAACAGTGCCTATGCATGTGGGTTAATTATTGTAGTTATTTTTTTTTATCACCCAACACATACTAAACACTCAGTGAACACTGTTTGCTGTGTTGTTGCCATCCTTCTTACCTAGATGCCCTCTCATAGCTTATTGTTGTGCTCCGGATACAGTCCTTGCATAGTCTGATGCCTCAGTCTCAGTCTCTTTCCATACCACTTCACACACTTGGTTTCTATGCTTCGGCGATTCTGGAGCTTACCCAGGCTGCTTATTTTAATATTTCTAAAGCATTTAAACAGTGGAATAAATACTAATTCACTGAATACAATGTATTATTTGTACCTTTACTAGTATTAATATCTGCAGGCTTTGCTATTTCTCTTGTGCTTCCTCCGTTCCTTGCCAGCCATTCTCCCTTCTCAGAACACTCATTGTTGAAGTTAGGCTGATTTCAACCATGATAGGCTCCCTTCTCAGAAAAAGTGCTTTTATATTTTCCTTAAAAAATTGCAAGAGACAAAAAGTATGATCTGTTAAGAAATTATACATCTCTTGCAGATTTCTAGATTTACCCTTCTTTATTTTTTCAGTTTTACTGAGAAATAATTAACAAATAACAATATAGATATAAGTTTAACAATGTAATGATTTGATATCTGTACATACTGTAAAGTCATTACCACAATAAGGTTAATTAACACATCCATCACCTCACATAATTACTTTTGTTGCCTTTATGCATGGTACATCCCTCTGTCCTTCATTTGCCTGATTTGCTGAATAATTACTTATTCCTCAAGACTTGGCTCAAATGGAGCTCCTATCAGGAAGTCTTACTTCTCTCTCTCCCAATGGCTGAGAGATGGCTGTCTAAGAGAACCTATATCACCTAGTGTTAAACCCTGTCACAGTATATGTGAAACTATATTGCATCTGGATGTTTTCCTTCCTTGACATCAAGCTAACTCGAAAAGCAAACAAACAAAAAAACCACTTGATTTTTCTCATCTTTAGATCCCCTGCTTCTAGAACAGTGTCTGACACTTAGTATGTCCTGTACTAGTGTTTATAGAATGAATGAGATAATACTTCAGAATTATGATGGATGAATGAATGAACTGCTTGTGAGTTGAAAATAACCACCAAAGAGGTTGGATATAAAGCAGAAACTAAGATAACAGAAATTCTTTCATTTTCAAAGTTTCTGTTCACCTGCTACTCTGACTCATCCTCTACCTGACAGAGTCTCAAGAGTGGCCACCAGGTATCCCAGTCAAATTAAATTCCCATGAAGCAACGCAACAGTGCTTATGAAGAGTACTTCTGATTCCCAGAATTTAGAAGTGGTAAAAAGTATTTGTTCCCACTTTGTTCTTCTTTCATCAAATTGCTGAGGCTATTCAGGGTCATTATGGTTCCAAAATTTGTTGTATATCTGCAAAATATGTCATTGGTATTTTAATAGAAATTACATTGAATCTATAAATTACTTTTGGTAGTATGATCATTTTAATGAAGTTAATTCTTGCAATTCATGAACATAATATATATTTTTATTTATTTCTATTTATTTATTTATTTATTTTTATTTTTATTTTTATTTTTTAATTTTTATTTTTTAATTTTATTTTAATTGTAGTTCTTGTACACTTTTCTGTCTTCTACTCCCATCCCAGCCCACTGTCCCAGCCTTCCTCAGCTCCCTCCCATTTCCAGCCCCCCTAGCTTTTGTCCATGTGTCCTTTATACTTGTTGCTCTAAACTCTTCCCCTTTTCCCTTGAAATTCCTACCCCCTCCTCTCTTGTTCTCAATTTCAGTGCCTTTGGTTATATTATGCTTATTTGTTTGTTCTGTTGATTAGGTTCCTGTTAAAGGTGAGATCATATGGTATTTGTCTTTCACCTCCTGGCTTATTTTGCTTAGCATAATGCTCTCCAGTTCCATCCATGCTGTTGCAAAGGGTAGGAGCTCCTTCTTTCTTTATGCTGCATAGAATTCCATTGTGTAAATGTACCATAGTTTCTTGATCCATTCATTTACTGATGGGCACCTAGGTTGTTTCCAACACTTGGCTATTGTAAATTGTGCTGCTATGAACATTAGGGTGCATAGGTTCTTTTGGATTGGTGTTTCAGGGTTCCTAGAATATAACTAGAATTATATCCTATATTTCTGTCTGTGTCCTCCTTAATTTCCTTCTTCAGTGTTCTGTAGTTTTCTGAGTACAGGTCTTTTAACTCCTTGTTTAGGTTTATTCCTACATACTTTATTTTTCTTGTTATAGTAAATTATATTTTTTCCTAATTACTGTTTTTGATATATCATTGTTGGTGTACTCAAATGCCTTCAATTTCTGAATACTGACTTTGTATCCCACTCTTTTGCCAAATTCACTGATTAGGTTGAGTAGTTTTCTGGTAAAGTCTAACAAATGGACTACATCAAGTTAAAAAGCTCCTGCACAGCTAAAGAAAACAACATTAAAATGAAAAGAGAACCAGCCATATGGGAAAAATATATTTGCCAATGATACCTTGTACAAGGGTCTGATCTCCAAAATATATGAAGAACTCATATGACTCCACCAGGAAGATAAACAATCCAATTAAAAATGGGCAGAGGACCTGAACAGACACTTCTCCAAGGAGGACATACAGAGAGCCCAGAAACATATGAAAAGATGCTCAGTATCGCTGGCTATCAGAGAGATGCAAATTAAAACCACAATAGGGTATACTTCACACCAGTCAGAATGACCATAGTTAACAAATGAACAAACAACAAGTGGTGGTGAGGTTGTGGAGGAAAGGGAACGCTAGTATACTGTTGGTGGGAATTCAGACTATTGCAGCCATGGTGAAAAACAGTATAGAATTTCCTCAAAAAACTAAAAAGGAACTGCCTCTTGACCTGAAGATTCCACTGCTAGGATTGTACCCTAAGAATACTGAAACCCCAAGACAAAAGAACCCATGCACCCCAGTGTTCATAGCAGCACAATTTACAAGAGCCAAGTGCTGGAAATAGCCTAAATTCCCATCAGTAGATGAATGGATAAAAAAAAAAAATATGTGATACATTTATACAATGGAATACTACACAGCAGAAAGATCTCCTACCTTTCATGAGAGCATGGATGGAACTGGAAAGTATTATGTTAAACAAATAAGCCAAGTGGTGAAAAACAAATACCATATGATCTCACCTATAAGTGGAACCTAATCAACAAAACAAACAAGCAAGCAAAATATAACCAGAGACTTGGAAATAAATAACAAACTGACAGTCACCAGAAGGGAGGCGGAGAGAGATAAAGGGGAAAGAATGAGAAAGATTAAGTAAAAGAATGTATAAAAGACCTATACAGAAGGACCAGGTGGGAGGAGTGTTGAATGTGGGAGAGGAAGGGTGGGCAGGGCAAGGGAGAGCAATTGGGGGGTGGGGGGGTGAATTGGGACAACTGTAATTGAACAACAATAAAACAATTAAAAAATAAGTATTTGAAGTGCATGAAGGATCCATTTGTTTTCAGTGTTATGCAGGGCCCACAACTCTACTTTGTCAGGTACAAAGAATAGTGCCAGTTACAAACAGTAAGCCCACAACTCATGCTGGTCTACTATCATCCCTGCCTTACCCTTCAATGTAGTTTAATGTACAAGTTGGATCCTTCTCTTACTCAGAAGTCTCCAATGTCTCTCCATTTTCTACAGAATAAATTCAGAATGGCTTTGAATGGCCAAAAATAAATAAATAAATAAATAAATAAATAAATAAATAAATAAATAAAAATAGAAAAAGAAAAAAGAAAAAGAAAAAAAGCATTCATTCCCAATAGTAGCAAATGCTCTCTCTCCAGTGCTCTCTCTCTCGAGTTGTAGTTTGCCATTAGGGGTTTTATACTATTTGGGGAATTCTTCATTTACATTTTTTCTTTCTTTCTTTTTTCTTCTTTTCTTTTTTTAAATTTTAACTGTTGTTCAAGTACAGTTCTCTGCCTTTTATTCCCATCCCAGCCCACACCCCTAGCCCTCCCCACTTCCCTCCCATTTTCACCTCCCTGCTTTGTTTTTGTCCATGTGTCCTTTATACTTGTTCCTTCAAACCCTTCCCCTTTTCCCCTGAAATTCCCTCTGCTCTCCCCTCTGGTCACTGTCAGCCTGTTTTCTATTTCAGTGTCTTTGGTTATATTTTGCTTGCTTGTTTGTTTTATTGATTAGGTTCCTGTTAAAGGTGAAATCATATGGTATTTGTCTTTCACTGCCTGGCTTATTTCACTTGGCATAATGCTTTCCATACTCTGCTTTATCTTCAAATCATATAAATCTTTAGCCTTTTACATTTTTTCTTTATTTAAAGGCTCATTAGGATACCTACTTGTTTGGAAATATGTAATTGAGTAGAGTATATTGCTTTCTCATTCTGCCAGATTCTCTCCAGGATCTTAAAACAGATCTATACTATTAACCTGAGGTAAAGATGGGAAGCAATGATTTTGATAGTCTATATTAAGAACATATAGCAGAAAACAAAGCCAGCTGTGCATTGAATTAAAATTCCATTGAAGAGCTCCAAGGAAGCAATTAGAGAAAGAAATTTCGTAAGTGTACTTTTGTAACTCCTTTCTTCTAAGTGAGAGAGTCTAGTCCTATGATGACCTGTAAGATTGGGTTCCAGTTGGAAAGTCAAAAATGTTTCTTTTTTTCTTTTTCCCTGATAAAGCATTTTCTGAAGAATATTTTCTCCCCATTCTCCTGTTTCTTTCTTTTGTTCTTTGTACTTGTTCTTTACATATATAAAACCCAAGCCCAACATTCAACTAATAAAATATAAACATGGAATTTTAGAAATCATTTCCAGTGATTGTCCCCTCATCTATTTCATGCAAAGGCTGCTGCTGGCATCAATTACACAGTGAGGGCTTTGGTGATGTTTGACCAGATCTGACTGTGATAGACTCTTCTGGGAGGTTAAAAAAAAGTTCTTTTTTTTTTTAATTCAAATTTTTAGTTAAAAAACTGATGGGATGGTGAAGCAAGACTTTTTTTTGTGGCAACTCTCTTACAGTTGTCTTAAGGATACAGAAGGAACTTTCCATGCCTTAGTGTTCTCACAAAGATGGTGGACATTCCTGAAACCCATGGGACTTTCAGTAAGAAGTGTGGCAGGCAAGCATCAGCCTCATGAGGTAACACAGTACAAGAAGGGCAAGGATTCTCTGTACATGCAGAGAAAGTAGTGTTATGACAGGAAGCAGTGGCTATGGTGGGCACACTGAGGCAATTTTCCAAAAAAAAAAAAGGCTAAAATTACAAAGATTATGCTGAGGCTTGAATGTGTTGAGTCCAACTGCAGATCTAAGAGAATGCTGGCTATTAAGAGATGCAAGCATTTGAACTGGGAGGAGATAAGAAGAGAAAGGGCCAAGTGATCCAGTTCTAATCTTCATTTTTTTTGTTTTATTATGTGACAATCAAATCTTGAGGATATGTTAAAAAAAAGGACACAGAAGGAAAGAAAATGACAATGGATCACGACTGATAAAGGAACAAAGTATTTCTCCCTACTTGGGGCAGGTGAGAGCCTCACACATGCACATGTTGCTCTGAGAGTGTCCTTGCTGAAGAATAAGCTGCATCCTTTATTGATGGTAAACTCTGAGCTGCCTTTTATGACTGAAGAACTTCCTGCTTGTTGCTTTCTGATGTGTCTTAGTTCTTGCTACTGTACTCTTTTCATAGGGAACATTTATCTTGAACTAAGGAAAAATGGTAGTTGTAGTTAAGTCTAACATTTAACCTGTACATCAATTATTTTGTGAATATAATTGGGTAGAATCTGATATTTCTTATAAATTTGTCATTTTATTGTATTGACTCTTGTTAATCTCATTGTTGGTAGAAATGTGTTTGGATATTTATTTCTTAATAAGAGGAGGTAGATTTAAAATTGGGTAACTAATTATTAGATACAATAATTTTGTATGTATGAAGGTAAAAACATGAATACAATTTTCATAAGTAATTTATTCTACTACTTCTTTGTTTCAAACAATCTAAAACTGATTTTCAATATATGTACTAATAAACATTTTGTATTAATACTGCATTAATAAATTGCATTAGATTTTTAATTTCAAAAAGGATACACGAATACAATTTTAATATGCAATATATTTTGTTACTCTATTGTTGTAGTTAATATAAAATTGATTTTAACATATGAAATAATAAAATGTATTGAACTAATGTATTAATAATAGTAAATTGCACTAAATTTTTAATTTCAAGGAGTATACATAGATACAATTTTGATATGTACTATATTCTATTACCCTATTATTCCAAATGATCTAAAATTGATTTTCAATATATAAATAATTTTTTGTATTAATGATTTGCACTAGATTTTTAATTTCAAAGAGCTAAAGTAATTGTGATTTATTATTAAAATATAAGCAGTATGGTATATTAGCAATACCATAAGCTTGGTTGCAAACACTTAAGCATTAATCCAGGTCTTCCGAGTGATCAGTAACAAGTGACTTTTCTATTTGAGCCTCATTTTTTAAATGTAAAATGGAAATAATACCTGTCATTCTTCAGTTTGTATCACAAGGCTGTAGTATAAACTAAATACAACTGTGTGGGGTAAAAGCACATTTGCATGAGATTATTATTTCAAATAATAGATAACTTGTTTAAAGAATTACAGTTATATTTTCAGGACTCAGAGTTCCTAAAACGAGGCCTGAGACCATGTGATATTCTAGAGTTGTGAATCAAGGGCTGGTTCAGTTTATTATAATATACAAAATTATTTTTGTTTATTTTTATACCAGAGAATATGAATATTACAATCCATTTTTTTCATACAGTTTATGGCATAGATGTTGCTAGGGAATAATTTCCATAAAATAGTTAAGAAAATAATGTAAGAAGATAAAAATATAATAATAATTATATAGAGGTAGCTAGTTTGAAACCAAATATCTTGATGGTCCAATCTCTTCTTGAAACTGCAATACAATAAATACCAGTGTGGCAAATAAGAATAATTAAAAAGCATGTCAGAGCTTTATTAAAAGTCCCTGTAGAAAGTCAAAAGGGATCCAGTTAGTAAACCTTAGCAATAGTTCTAACAATCTTTAATTGCCTATCTTTTTCTCAATTTTCCACAAACCTAATCTCCCTCCTTCACTCACAGATTTGCAAACTTCTGTCTCTGATGTAAAGCACAAAGGGTTTTCTTCTGGCTTTTTCTGTTCTTTCTTTCTTTCTTTCTTTCTTTCTTTCTTTCTTTCTTTCTTTCTTTCTTTCTTTCTTCTTTCTTCTTTTTTCTCTCCAAATCTCGTATTTTTATTATTAACATGCATTTAGCATCTGTGGTTCCTTTAGATTACTTTCCTCTATTGCTGAATCAAACTGATACTGAAGAAACAACTGTTCTTAATGCTCTCACATGGATTCTTCCAGCATTATAGTTCTTTAATGATGGAATTAACACATAGAATACATCTAAACTACAGTGGTTGTATAATTTTTCTTTTTCTAAAATTGAGTCACTGTGATTAACTTCCTGTCTAATACATTTTGAATTGCTTTGGAACAAATATAAGAATAGATGAGGATAGTCAGATTTAATCAAGTTATAAGGTCTTCATAATGGCTTTTTATATGGTTGGTGATAAATCAAATTATTGTAAAAAAGGAAGATGAAACACAGTATCTGGAGTCATGTTTACTACCTAAGGGAGTATCCTTATCCAATTCAGTGTAGAAACTCATAAAAAATCATGGAGTATTTCATTGCCCATCTATATTTGTTTTCAACCTTTCTTCATATAAACATAAGCATTCTGCTCTGCCTGATGTGGCTCAGTGGATTGAGCACTGGCCTATGAACCAAAGGGTCACCAGTTTGATTCCTAATCAAGGCACATACCTCTATTTGGGGGTATGCGAGAGGCAACCACACATCCACATTTCTTTCCTCTTTCTCCCTCCCTCCCCTGCTCTAAAAATAAATAAAAAAATCTTTAAAAAAATAAACTTTTCGTTTGCAATGAAAATTTGCTACATTTGCATATTTAAACCAAGTAATTTGGCTTAATTATACACATGTAAATAAAACAACAAAATGTTTCTTTTTTTAATTTTTTACTTACATGAAACAGGCTTAAATTATTTTAACCTACCTAACATTGTTCAGTGTTCTGATTTCTATTTTACCTCTTACAAAGTGTCTTATCACTCTTACAGACATGAAATGAAAACTCAGAAATTACACACACACATTTACATATGAAAATACATTTGTCATATGTATATGTATATATTTGTCAAAATATATATGACAAGTATATTCCATGACAACTGTGGTAATGCTTTATTAACTAGTTAAGCCACTTTCTGTGTTGCTGTCCAGGCATACACAGCAACACAAATAGGAACAGAATGCACCTGTCCACTATTGGTGGAATTATCCCAAAGGAATGGGGAGATTGGTAAACATCCCAGTGGGTATAATATTAAACTGTTAAATAAACCACTTATAACTGATGCCAAGGAAAAACCCTGTGTGCCCCATTAAAATATGGTATGATTGAAGAAATAAACTATACTAAAAATTTTAAAAACTAGTTTTAAGACTGACTTACTAAAAAACCCATTAATTAAAACAGTGTGAGCTCCAGCCTTCTGGTCATGATGGCAGAACAGGTAAATGCAGTACTTGCACCCTCTCACAAACATGTCAAAAATACAACTAAACTACAGGACAACCATCATACAAAAACAACTGAAATCTAGCTGAATAGAAGTCCTACAACTAAGGGTATGAAGAAGAAGCCACATTGACACTGGTAAGGAGGGGCAGAGGCGTGAAACAGTCTCATGGGTGTGGCAGATAAAAATCAGGAGATATCTCCACTGCAAAGGTCCCCCCATGAGGAGCAGGGTATTCCACTCTCTAACCAGCCCCCCAAACCCAGGGTTCCAGTGCTGGAAAGAGAAGGTTCTATAACTTGTAGCTGTAAAAATATGGAGACTGTGACTGACTGAGATAAAGGTAGAATCCCAGGTGTTCCTATTAAAGGGCCCATACACAAACTTACTCAGACTTACTCCAAGTTCCCACAATGGGGCAGCAGCTTGAAAGGCACCAGAGACATATGGAGAAGAACTAAACTATCTGGCATCAGGGCAAGATTGATGTGCTGGCAGAAGCCATTGTTTCTTTGATAAGTCCTTCCCACAGAGAGACAACAAATAGGTGCCAAACTGGGTCTCCATCAATCTGACTAACACTGTATTCCCAGTCCTGTTGAAGAATCTCCCTGAGACCCCACTCCACAAACTTGTGACCCACCCAAGCTGTCTCCAGTGGCTCTTCCATACAAATGGCCTGTCTTGGCTCATGCTTGAGACATTCCTAAAATCTCTCAGTCCACCAGCATCTGGCTTCTGTGTGCTTCATACCTCTTGATAAGTTGCCCAAGCCTGGCACTAGGGGTGGCCAGCCTTGTTTTAGAGCTCGGCACCTCTGGGCCCAATACTGTAGCAGCCATCTGCATATCTCTTTGTAGATCATACTGGCTGGCCCCAGGAAGAGCACAGGTGGTGGCAGACCTTGGCCTTTACTTGCTGGGACACCCCAGAGGCAGCTCACTGGGTAGAAAGCTCTATAGTATATTGAAGCACCACCCAACCACCTACAAAAGTGACATACTCAAAGGGAAGACTCAACTGGCACCAGAGGCCAGCTGAAGTAAGCTCTGCTCTGTGGGGTGAGCCCCTACACAGTTGATCTTCCATGGTGGTCCAAGACAAACCTTGCATCTGATAGGCCTAGTGGTAAGTTCCTCCTGTTGGCATGCCAACAGAACTCAAGGCTGAACTACAATAAAAGGGTGTACACAGCCTACACAGGGGTTAAGGGGGCACCTGGAGAACCCAGCTCCAGTAAATGAGAAGCCTGTGACACTGGACCCTACAAGATACCTACTGTATTAGGCCACTCAAGCCAAGGAGACATAGCAGCTCTCTGTAACACATAGAAACAAACACAGGGAGGCTGCCAAAATGAGTAGACAAAGTACTTTGTCCCAAATGAAAGAACAGAACAAAATTCCAGAAAACTATCTAAACAAAATAGAGACAAGCAATCTACTAGATGCAGAGTTCAAAACACTGGTTATAAGGATGCTCAATGTACTTAGGTGAAGAGTAGATGAGCTTATAGAGAACTTCAACAGTATAAAAAAGGATATGGAAACCATAAAAATAACAATTCAGCAGTGAAGGATGCATTACCTGAAATGAAGAATAATTTCAGGGGATCAACTGCAGAACAGACAAATTCTAGAATCAAAATAGTAATTTAGGGAGCAAAAAAAAAAAAAAAAAAAAAAAAAAAAAAAAAAAAAAAAAAAAAAAAAAAAAAAAAAAATAAAAAAAAAAA